>JBCHJU010000015.1:63370-74321 GCA_039654505.1 Plocamopherus imperialis | reverse complement strand
CTCTCTCTCTCTCTCTCTCTCTCTCTCTCTCTCTCTCTCTCTCTCTCTCTCTCTCTCTCTCTCTCTCTTCCTCCACCCTCCCTCCCTCCCTCCTTCCTGGTCTCTTTCCCAAACCAGGAAAAATGGTAAAGAGCGTATTTGAGCCACTGTTTGCTATTAATACGATCTTGCCTAAGGTTGGATAATCTCTTTTTTTATCTGTCATAGGGGAAAAATGCAGAACCTCACTCATCTCTCTGTATTGAATGTCAAGGCTTCAACTTTTAGGCCCCTTACAATTTGTAACTGTTACAATTTGTAACTGTTACAATTTGTCACTGTACAGCCATTTTGTTGTTGCTACATTTTAAATGACCGGGCATTAGGTTTTAGTTGCTCATGTATCTCACTAAATCTTCGTTTCCATAATGGCTGATAATTATGCCTAAGTCTTGTGCTTATAATTAAGTCTTTGTTTGTCTATTGTTGGAGGGTTACGTTTTAGTTGCATCGTGCATCTGCATTATAATAATTGTATGCATGAAAATACTTGTGTTTCTTCAATGACTACGTTAATTTTCAATTGTTGTATGTATCTTATTTAGATTTTGTGCCATTTATCACTGTAAACATCATTTAGTCCTTGTCTACCCAGCTCTTATTAGGGAATTTTTTAGTCAAGTACAAATGATGATGCATGTTACATGTACCAGTAAGTGACACAAGAATAACATGGTTGAATAGGAAACTTTTTTCTCTCTTTGTCTGTATCCCATTTTTCTGTTCAGTGTATGTGTGGTAAAGGTTCTTGAAAAGATCTTTCTCCCATCTTCCCTTTACTGACATTTTCCTTCTATGAACGAAACATTTCTTCCTTTAGAGCTTCAATGATATCTTCCCTCTACTTTCTGTGGTGTCTCCCCTTTTATTTCAGGTTTTAGCATTGTAGACTGACTTAACTATTCTTTCAACATTCATTCAAAACTGATTCATAATTTCTATTTTAGTTTTTATATCGTTCATTTTTTTTCTCCTTATTTCATAGTTTGATCTCTTATTTTTGTGTACTTCTGCTAGCTTATTTCCAAGTTCAGTAAAGGAGAATACTAGTTGGACAAAAAATTGTTTTGTGTACTGTCTCACCGAGTTTTATTTCAGCTTGTCTATATAATATATCAATGGTCCTTGTGGCATAGCGCTGGGCTCACAACCGAATGGTTGGTGGTTTGAATCCCGTCAGTGACAGTGCGATTTAACCCTTGGGCAAAGTTATTTACACTAATTGCCTCCGTGGTGCCTTGCACTCAGTTTTTGTTTAAAATCAAGTGACAAATTTCTCCTAGTTGATGAACTAATGAAATTATATTTATTTTATTTATTTATCTAATTATTTTGCATTATGTATCATCTCTGTGTCGTTCTATAAATGTATAACTATAAAATTTAGGATTTTCTTTTTCTCATGCCAAAGTATTTATTGAAAGTTACTCATCTCATTTTTATCAAAAATAAAATTTTTCAATACAAATACACAAAAAGATTTTTATTTTGGATAAATATGCTATGAGTGACTTTGAATAAACATTACTTTTGAGGGATAAAGGGAAAATCCGAAAACTTGTTGTTATGCACTTACAGTACTGAGTGATTCCAATGATATCATGCTTGTTGAATTCCATTTATTGATGCAAGCATAAAATTAATTTTTTATTTAACTGATTTTCATTTCTTCACCAGCCTTGGAAAGAAAGTGGGCCTGGAGTATAGTCTTGCCCGATCTTCATGGACCCATTTGTCTTGTCCGGAGCTTTTTGAAGCTCATAACAACAGCAATGATGAAAAGATCCCAATTAAAAGCGTCATCCCTGTCTCTGTTGGAGATGAACTGGTCGTTCTATCCATGAGCCGTGAACCTCGTCAGGATGGTTCCTTCTGGACACAGCAGCACATTTACCAGTTTGACCAGGAGACCAAATCTTTTTCGCAGGTGAAAATTGTCCGAGACGAGAGAATGAACTTGCCCATCACGCAGTGGACAGTGAAAGATGATGAGTTGTTTACTGTGAAAGCAAGCTCTTTGATGCACCGTGATTTGAATATTTATCAAGTCCAGTATGTGCATGTTTACAATGTAAAATCGAGGCAACTAAAGACTCACCATGTTCAAGGTGTTACAATGAACTCTGGTCTGAGGCTGTTGGTGCGGTCAGGAAAGCTGTATCTACTGAATAAGTATGGGGCTTTTCAGCAGTTGGACTTGGCGACGTCAGCCCTCAGTGATTTGCAAAGTGTGACCGAGGAAAGTTTTGCTCCGATGTATGGCTCATTTGAAGGTGAAATTTATCCCGCTTTGCACCGGGCCTCATGCCATGGGGATGGCAGTCGATGGACCTTGAGTTGTGATGATGTATGCAGTGCATCATTGCAGCAGATTTGTGTGGATGAAGATGGCAAGATACGTATACAATACCACCCGACCCCACCGTTTCTTTTACTGACTGCCGTGTGTGCTGCTAAAATTAAACGTAGCAGCCTTGATGGAATGCAGCAAGCAAGATTTGACCTGTCCACTGTGGAGTTCGCCCCTTTGCCAAGGATCAAAGTGAAAAAAACATGAAATATTCTGTAAAAATGTAGTCTTTTATAAGTTGAAAGCACTGAAAGAAAAATCCTTAGCTTTCTCACCTCAGTGTCATGGTAGATCCGTTCAAACCATCTTGAAAATTAATTGATTTACAAAAGTGAAAAGTTAAAATGAAATCTCCCATTCTGAAAATGACATTTATAATTTCAGGTTTTATTCTTGCTTCTTATCTATCATGATGTTTGACGGATTTATAATATGTCCCAACAAACTCAATTTGTACTAATTTAACATTGTCAGACCTTTCTAATCTCCAAAGGACCAACTCAAAAGTCTTTTACTTAAACTGGCTCATCATTATGTTTATAGTGAGGATCACTTACAGTGGATTCCTTATAAGATGAACCCTGCTTAAGATAAATTCTTGGTTTATATAAACTTTTTAATTAAACCTGATTTTTTCTCTCTTTACCATTACTAACGAAATCCCAGTTAATATCAATGCCCTTGACACTGGGTCCACTGAAGATAAACTTTAAAGCTACTACAGGCATACATCTGTAAAGTGGATGTCCACCTCATGCAATGCATTACATCTAACGGTTCACCAATATATTTTTATACATTGTGTATTGCGTTATGATCACTAAAGATGCCAAGCCAACACACGCTAAAGGCTATGTAAGGTGTGAGTGTGTGTGTGTTTGTGTGTATCTGTGTGTTTGATTTTAAGCTTTAATTTTCATTGAAATGGTTAAAATAAACCTTGCTTAAGATAAACTGTTGAATCAATCCCCAAGGAGTTTATGTTAAGCTGACTCCACTGTATTTTATCTGTTTTAATTAAAATCAGAACTTGACTGGCCTTTGATTGCATGCTTGTACATGTATATGTAACCAGCCAACTGACAAACTCGAACATCTCTCTGTCTTGTTTCTGTTGAAGGGAAAACAAATCTTGGACATTGATTATCACAATGTCAGCGGCGTTTTTCTATAAAGTATGTATACCTAAATATCTTGGGGTATTTGCTTTTTCACACCAAAGTAAACTTTATTGAAAGTGCTAATCTTGTTTTTATTCTTTAAAGTGCGTATCTGAATATTTATAGTTATACATTTAAAGGGCAACACCAGTGATAATCATTATTACTTATCATATATATTCATAAGCACTCAATCCAAATCTCAGGGGAATAACCTGAACCACTTCAGAGTGTCCTTCTACAAACAAGAAGATCCCTATATCTTATTTCGAAACATTAAACATAAGAACATTCTGAGTTTTTTTAAACTCCTAAACCTTTTTAAATAAACTGTAAATATACCAATTTAAATAAACAATATGCAACCTTTTATCATATTTATCACATTTTTATCATAAACAATTCTAGCAATCCCGTCATCTGATTTCTTCAAATAGAAAGCCCTGAGATCGTCCACTATGGATGTACTAGGCTATACCTCAAACAAACAAACAAAACAGACAAACTCATGAGAATAGTTGAATAATTTAGATGCGCTGGGAATGTGAATTATTTGAAACTGTCTTAGTTTATCTTAGTTATCAAAGTTAAAGAAGTTAAACTTATCACTTTAATAGAAGTGCTCAACATTTTTTTTTAAATTTCCTTTTTCTTTTTATGATTTTATACCATCAGAAATGACAAAGCCTCATGGGGTGTTCTTCTGTTTTAAGTTTATAAAATTGTCATGAGTTGTAGATTCTAGTTTCTAGAATGTCCCAAGCTACATATACCTTAATGTGAAAATGTCATTACTAATTGGCTTTTTGTCTGCAGCAACTAATTTGCTGGCATGCTATGTCTTGAATAGTATCAGAGAGGAGTGTGGATGTCAAGTCATACTTCATTATCCTCTGACCTTTACCTCTGTTTGGATTTTGAGTCCATGTATTGAACAAGACAATAAGTCTTAAGCCACAATTGGTTTTACTATGAGTGTGTAAAACTGATCACTGACAGGCTTTTTGGCGGCAATTTAATTTTGCTGAGTTGACAGTCAACAACTCACTCAAAGTACATGTATCTAGAAATTGTAGACATTGTGTCTTCTCTCTACCTAGGGCATCGTAGTAGTCTATATTATTACATGTATATGTATATGATAACTGATACTGTTCAAATAGTTTTGAAGTTCATGTAGAATTTGTAATTGGTGTCACCATGGCTTGGCTATGAACACTAAGTATTAACTATTCATTAAATATTATAATCATGGAGTGTGTGTTATACATGTTTGTGACAGAGACTAAGTAGTCTATGGGCCACATTTGACCCCCCCTCACCCCCCCCCCCCCCTAGTGATTTTTGTACAGTATGTTTTTCTGAAAGAGCATCATCTAAGCTATAGAAATCCACTTGTCTCCTCATCAAAAAGTGGTCTCAATAAAATTCTACAGGCATTTGAAAACAACCAATAAAAATAAACAGTTATTTCCCTTTCACATAGATTTACATGTTTAATATTAATATTTATCGTGTTTAATCAAAACATCAAACATTGTTTGTATATTTAAAAGGTGAATAAGAAGATTTTCATTGTTTAAAACAAAAAATAATAATTTTACAACCAGACTTTTAGCATGAATATTAAGCGGGTTATGCCCCTTGATGAAATTATGATACCCATGGACTCTCTCTCTCTCTCTCTCTGTCTCTCTCTCTCTCTCGTGTAGTTCTGGGCATGGGACTCTTGGGGTAGCAGATAATGATTGCTTCCATATAAATGACTGATAGTTTGCACGTGACATGTGAAGCAGAAGAGAGGATTTGCAGGGAGGAAGGAGACTCAGATCAGCATTATCAGTCTCTGAAAACATTCTATTGCCTTTCGCATGAAAACGTTCTTTTGCTTTGATGAATCTGAGGGAATTGACATTAGTTGACACGTGTGAACCATATAGCCGACACACAAACTTTTCCAATTGCTCCACTGTGTTATCTTTCAGATGTTCTTGCTCACCAATATCCTGGAATGCCTCCTGCATCTGTTCACACCCCATGAGAAGTTTAAGGGCTTTTACTTTTCCTTTTTGGATGAAAGCACTTGTAGTGTCGCATCCAGTGAAGGCATGAAATCCCAGTAGTGATGAGCATAAACCTGAACCAAGGACAGATCGAAGAGCATTGATGTCAATCAGACGTCTCTTATCACCAACACCAGTGTCAAACAACACATTCTTACACGTTCTAAATTCCACTGAGAAATGAAGAAGTAAAAGAAAGACATCAGTATCCGTAGAACGCACAATGATTTTTCCGGGGTCGGAATTCTCATCCGCATATTTTGCATGGAGGATGATCCGTGTGTCAGCCTCTTCTTGCGATGACCACAAGTTTTGTACTGGTCGGGTATCCGTTGTCTGTCCATCTTCACTGGTCAGCAAATAGCAATCTTCTTCACAAACAAAGTACACTTCTCTGTTCAGCAGCAAAGGGGCATATGTGTCTGTTGACCATTCATTCAAAATGACAGCTATGAGTCGTCTTTTATTTTCATCATTTGCAAGAAACTTTGAAAAATTTCTTGGAACTTTACATGATGAACCACTAATAATGATTGCGTCAGATGAACCCCGCCTAAGTCGTTCAGTAGCTTTGATTGTGAGTTCCTTGTATGTGTCTGTCACAAAATGTATTTTGGAGGCAGATGGAAGACAACGAAAAATCTTTTCAGCAAGTTGGCCAAATGATTCAGGTATGGCAATAAGCGAATGAAGGAGAACATTGCCATCTATAATGAATACGTCGTTTTCACAGAGTTTAGATGCAGAACATGGTTCAGGAATGCTTTCTTCAAGTTTGTGTAGAATCACAGCCTTGTCAGTTTTTGATAACATTCCATCACCAGTTGCCAGTGGCCAGGGAACAGGTCCAAGTGGAAACGAGAAAAGTTTTTCGAGTTCAATGTCATGGTCCTGCGCTAGCATGAGAAGTTGAGCATAAACATTCCTCTGTGCAGTAATTTTTATCTCCTTGTTCGTCTTGTTCTTTATAGTTGCTGTCTTCTTTAGAGTTGCAAAGGTTTTTATGTTCTTCTTCTTGATAGGTGCATGGAACGAAGTTTTGCTGTTACACAATCTCTCTTTGACAAAAATGTCATACTCATTTCTTCCATGTTCCTCTGCATTGACAATTTCTTTTGCAACATCGTCTGTTACTTGAACACCCGAGGAGAGGCAAATCAAGCTTTCTTGCTCATATGAATCAAACGGGTTTGTGAAATTGCATATGGTCTGCATGGTTATTTCAACACGTTTCATTTCCCTTTTCATTTCGGACTCACGTAGACCTCTTTTATCTTCAAAGCCATCACTGCCCATACCAGCAAATCCATTCATAACAGCAACATAAGATGCCCTTTCATGTCTGGTCAAGCACCACCTGTCATATGCTTTCACATTGCGACTTATGCCTACAATCCCTCCACAAGACTTTGCATGTTTGTTGATTGACTGTTCGATTGTTTGGTCGACCGATGTTCC
The DNA here is from genome assembly GCA_039654505.1 of Plocamopherus imperialis. Lineage (NCBI taxonomy): Eukaryota > Metazoa > Mollusca > Gastropoda > Nudibranchia > Polyceridae > Plocamopherus > Plocamopherus imperialis. The sequence goes on along the minus strand of JBCHJU010000015.1, from coordinate 67,251 downwards.
AGAAGCTTTCAATTTGTTCCTTGTCACACTGAGTGCACATGATCTCAGATGCTTCGCAGCTTCAGGATGGGAAGAGTCAATCTGTTCTAGGCTGGCAACATAGACCGTTAGATAGCGGGCGTAGTTTGGGTGATCCATGGAAAAAAAGAGTGGAATCATTGATTTTAATGCAGTCTTGTACATCTCAAAATGATTTTCTTTTAGCGCTTTTATGAGTCTGAGAACAATCCAAATTCTGTCTAGATGTTGGATCCAAAACTGTGGCGTAGGACCCTCTGAACCTTCTCTGATTGCAGACCTTTCATTCTCAAAGTCACAAAGCATCATTCTAAACTCTTTGTTGTTGGAACACTCTTGTAGTAATTCTGTACCGGTTTCCGCTTTGTAAAGTAAACTCTTTATAGCTTTACCTGATTTTTGTGCACATCTTTTTCTCACAAAATGCCTCCAAAGAAGTCTTTCCATCGCTTCTAGAAACAATGTATGTATTTTCAAAGCCCTATTATAATGCTTCCCTGTCATAACACCATTCAATGATCCACTCACACACAAACCTGCTTCCAATAATATTTCCTCAAACCCAGAACCTTCCAAAAGTTTTCCAAGCGCGTTGAAATATGCACATATAACATGAAAGGAGCCCAATCTGATCATCACATTCTTGTAAAGTTCCGGGTCATTCCAAATAATTGAATAGGCCTTTTTTGCTGTTGCTAAATCAAATGTCACAATTGTTTCTTTCTGACCAACCTTTTGGCTAGCTTCCTGTGACCGTCGCAATACTTCTTGAATTGTGGCATTTTCAGTGGCTGGATGGTGGATTGGTAACATATACTCAACAGATGATGGGAATTCTGGAGGCTCTTTCTGAGTTGTGAGGAACAACCACGCCCTCCATCCAGGAATTGATCTGTTCATAACTTTGGCTTCTTCTCTGCTAAGAATCCACAGAATATCGGAATCATCAAGTTTCTTTGATATTGCGGAATGATTTGTCGAGGCTGTTAAAAAGTTACAGTTTGGCTCAGGCTTTTTTACAATGGAACAATGAGGCAAGTATTTTTGAGTGGAACTTATAGATCGCCTTTTTGATCGTTGCAATGAGAAATCTTTTTCTTGATTTTCCTCTTTGAAACCCCGGTGTTCTTGAATGGCAATTCCATGAGTCGAATGTGTTGTTCCATGACCAGTGACTGTCTCTTCGTTTAAGTCAAAGTTGTCCCAACAGAAATGAGTAATGATATTGTCAACGTTCAGCATCTTTGTTGGCAGAACACTTTCGGAGATCAGTATCTTCTCAGCAATGCTAGTTTCCAATTGAAGAACTCCCGAATATGAAATGCAATGCCCAAGCCTGTTAAACAGTGTAATGAGTTGTGCACTTCCAGTAAGGTGGTGTACAGACATCCCAAGAAGCAGGTGCTTTGGTAGCAACCATTCTCCTTTAGTTACTGAATAACAAATGTCTTGACCTAAGGATTCTATCTTACGTTCGTATGATGGTGAGACATCCTTTACTTTTGTTGGAACCAGCAGTTTTTGTAGAAACTTTGTAAGATATTCAGGAGTCATAGATGAATGTAAATATTCATATGTGGGAGGCCATGAGATCTCTTTGCATTCCCCAAACCGTTCCAAAATCTTTCTACGTAGAGTCAGGGCAGACTTTTCAAGGCTCCTTATATCTGATGCAGACGACTCAAAAGCAAATCCAACAGCTTGTGGTGTAGAGATTTCATCTGAGTAAACTATTTCCGATCGGTACTTTGTTTGAAAAAAGTTGACTCGTGATTTGAAGTGTTTGATTATCTTTGCTTTCAATTTTTGATTTGAATAGTTGAGATTATGAAACCTTGGGTAATTTTCTCTAAGAAAAAGCTGGTAGCGGTTATTGAGTTCAGAGATTCTTGTGATTACTGAATTGTTTATGATTTCATTTTCAATGTAATTCACCAAATGGCTGAAAGCTTCCTCGTGCGCTCTTTGATTAGCAATGTATTCAATTGATGTCTCTGTTTCTGGTTTTTCCGATATCTTTTTAGTGTAAGCTTTTCTGCATTTTTCATGGTAATGTGCTTCTTTTGCAATTAAATCCACTCCATTAATTTTTCTTAGAACATCATCTTCTTTTGACATTGCAGACTGCTTTATACTTTCCTCTGCTGTCAACGTGACACATTTCACAAGCTTTTCACGCTTTGAGATGCCTTTACTCCTTCTCACAATCCATTTTGCACCTTTCCCACAGATTATACACTCATTTGATGGGAATAAAACTCCTTGTCTGCCTGGATGTCGTTTTTCTGCCGATATACCGTCCTCTTCTATGTCGCCAGGACCGGTTTTCCTTTTTCTCGAAAGTTTTGTATTGATGAATCGTTGGTAGCATTTTCTGTGAAATCCATCGGTGGCAAAATTTGGTTCATTCGGTAGATTGTCACAAATATTAATGAAAGACGATGTGGAACAACCGACAACACTTCTTTGATGTGCAGAGTGTCTTATCTTTTCCCAGGAAACTTCTGTCAATGGTTTTATTTCTAATTTAGAATTCACAGCTGTAGCATGTATGATACAGCTTCTTTTAGATTTAATATTAGTCCCTATTTTTTTCACTTTCAAAGAAATGGGAACTTCATCCATTTTGACTTTCAATTACAGGTCCATCTGTGAATAGAAAATACAAGCAAAGGTATAGATTTTCGTTTATATGTGTAATAGTGTCGCTTTGTTTTTAACGTAACCAGCTACCCAGATAAAATCTTAGTTATTGAGCTAAGCAGACATGGGTTTAGCTACCTACTACAGTAAGTAGTTAGTAAAAGTACGTCTTCTACGGCTTTTAAGAACACAAAACCAAAACGTATCAGTTTTAGTCAACATTTGAAACCAAATCAATCTCATTATACATTATTGTCTCATAAAATTTGTTTTTTAAAGAAAAGATATCTCGCTACAGCTCAACAAGAAAGTGTTTTAGCTCTAAATGATGTAATTTAGATCAAATAATACGTAATTTGGTAAGTATTTGTGATTCAAATTGCCAAAAACACCAAGTTAAAATAACAAGGGGAGATAATCATGAAAATTCAATTATTATGGTCACCTGTCTCTAACCCATTTTTTGTCATCTTTGGAACAACTTTGAACAAAAATAAGTTCTGCAATCTATTGTTTAATAGTTATTGTCTCTTTTTTACATATTTCAACATGTAGATAGTCTTAAATAACTAAATAATAACAAATGTTATTAAGTAAATGTAAAGAAAATCACTGTCAATGAGCATTCATTAACAAATTTTCCCTTTTGAAAGCACAGAATACGTTACCAACCAGTTTTATTAGAAAGAGTAATCATATATCTACAATTTGACACCATTTACACGTATCTCAGGCAAAAAGTAAGTCTAAAACAGTGAAATATTCAAACACAGGTAGCGCATGCTATTTTCCTGGCGGCCATCTTGAATATGCAAATGATGCCTCACTGTGACCACTTTTTGATGAGGAGACAACCGGATATTGAAACTACATACATTGACGATCTCAAAAATGTATACATGACATGTATGTCATAAAATCACTAGGGGGGTGACCTTTTCGAAACGTGGCCCACGGACTAATAGAATCTATGCAGCGTGTAACTCTGTATTGATTAGCCCCTGCCCCATCCTGTTTCATTCTTTTCCCCCTTGTTTGCTGCCTTGACATTTTGTGATGCCCGTGTATTTTTGTTGGGATTTGATATTCATGTGTGCATGCGTGCATTGGATTTGCTTTGCACTTCCTAGATTGATCGTTTATTATTAAGCCCTTTCGTCATTTTATTGAACTGGCACTAGGCCATGTAGTCCACTATACTCAAATAGTGCTCTGTGCAT
>JBCHJU010000012.1:57905-69734 GCA_039654505.1 Plocamopherus imperialis | reverse complement strand
TCTCTCTCTCTCTCTCTCTTTCTCTCTCTCTCTCTCTCTCTCTCTCTCTCTCTCTCTCTCTCTCTCTCTCTCCGTCCCTCTATCTATCTATCTATCTCTCTGTGTATATGCGTGTGTGTATGTGTGTATCCCCTCCCCCTCTTCCCCTCCTCCCCCTTCTGTTTGTTTTGTTTTATATTGTTCTTGTTGGATTTTTTCTTTTTTTTTCTGTTTTTTTTTCTTTAGATGGAGGGTGAAAAGGGACGCAAATGTAGATTTTACACTCTTATTACTTTCAGTAAAGGCTAAAACCGATTTTTGTCAAATATAGGGAAGGACCGAGAAAATAATTTTAAATGTAAAAATTCTATCGATTTATTTTATAGATGCAAATTTATTATATAGATTTGTCATTTTGACCTCTAGCAAAATTTTAACCATAACCAATTCATTTATTTGGGTATAGTAAAATAAAAGGGAAAGTTCAATAAAAATAGAAATTGGTCTCATCTAGCGTTTGAGGACTTTGCTGCCTTTACTGTGAGCGCAAGAGATAAAAATGCAATTTATCCTATCTGTTAATTGACACAGGTGGATTACTCGCCTAAATTAAGTCATGAGACATGTAGACCTAGTTTTAGGAGTTATGACTTCAGCAATGTCACCGTGACAAATTCGGTCCAGATTTAATCGAACCACGGTTTGTCCAAAGGGCTCCATTTGCTTTACAATCATAGATAGACATACAGAGATACACAGTTAAGGTTGTCAAATAGGCAGGCATTAGCAATCAAACAGAGATTCGAAGCCATAGGCATTCAAAAATTTATGCAGGATTGAGTAAGCTTTTAAGTGGTCTTATTCGTAACTATTGTTTTAATGCAAACCCTTCGATATTAGGCTTTCATCGTCTTTATCGTATTGCTTTGCAGTATGTTCTGTTCTCTGTTCTTGGTTTACGATGGTTTTGTTTTGTTTTGTTTCGTTTTGTTTCGTTTTGTTTCGTTTCCTTTTTCTCAGCCTGCGCTAATGATATCTATTGTAAAAGTAATGGTTGGGAGGGTGGTCTTTAAGGTTTTAGCTTAGGACAGATGAATACACTATCGAAAACAGCCGGATCATTGCCATACCCTAGTCTATGCCTAAAACTCTCCACCCAAGTCATTCTGTCCATGCCCCTTTCCCTCTACTTTACCCCCCCCCCTTCCGGGCCCGTCATTCCATCATTAATTTTTCAGATTATGCGAGGTAAGCCGCCCCATTTCTCAATTGCCCTACCACAACATCACCATGCTACTTTTTAACTTACCCTTTACAAGATCTATTCTCGAATGTCCACAAATAACAATTATTCGGCTGCTATTCAAATCCTCATGAAAATTTCCCTTAAACTAGTGACTTTCTTATGAAATCATATTCGGGGGCTCGAACATTGTTGTCTTAAGAGAAAAGTAAAGTGCAGAATATTGCATAGCATTTATCATCTTAGTAAACATGGCATATTCTCCTCTCTTTACATTGTGATTATTAAGGCCCTGTCTCATCTACTTATCAATACAGTAGCCATATCTTCATGTTATTCATTCTTTCTGCTTCATTACGCTCATCTTCATCATCATCATCTCGGCCGTCTGTCCATCTGTACCTTCTTGACTCTCGATCGCACGCCTCCACTCCCCAGCCTTAATCTGAGTGTCCTTTTTTCTCCCTCGACTTCTCCTCGACCTTCATGATTTGTCGTTAAGCCGTGTGACAACCATCCCCCCTGTCTACCCTTGCACTTTCACATACCACCACTCTTAATGTTCTTTACACTACCGAATGAAATACCTGCTTTGATATTTCTCCAATGTTGAAAGTGAGGGCCTATTTGTTGTTATTATTATTGTTGTTATTATTAGGGTAATGCGTGTTCTCGTGCACTTATTGTGCATTAGGCTGAACACCAGGTGATTGTTATCTAAAGACATTAATATTGATTATGACGATAATGATAATTATGACAAGTATCGTGAGGATCATTATGATAATAATGGTAATATGTATACGGTAATACAATTCAATGTTGATTATCATGATAATGTTGATGATAACAAACGTAGAAGTAATAAAAAATAAAGAAATTAGTGAGCAATATATAAAGGGAATGTCGATTTGTAATCCCGAAAAGAAATATGAGCTTATAGCTTTGGCAAACAACGGGTGCAGGATATTGAAGGGTCAAAAATGTGATAACCTTTCTTCTCTTTATTACATTGAATTGCGCAACAGGGTGTGAACATTGTGCGCAGCATGAGAGAAGTGGATATTCCAATTATTGACAACTTTTTGCAGATGCTAGACTAGACTCAGCTACTGATTTCAACTTGTGCCATTGATCTGGACTGAGATGTGAAAATATAAAGAAATTGTAATATGACGTAATGAAGTGTTGAATACTAACTTTGCAGTAACACTAACGTGGTAAAATCCAAACTATATCAATCTAATGATATTATGACTAATTGAGTAGAAGACAAACTTACGAATTGCGTCTGGCCATTGGCTTATTCTACTTTGCAAACTCGGCTAAGCCTTGACTTGGTGGAGGACAGGCATCGCTGCAATACGGGGTTAGCTTTTTATTGGTTTGTTTATTCATATTTTTATCATAAATATTCACTTATTGCTTCTCATTTTTTTCGAATATGATTTTACATAATACTTTGTCTATTTGTCTGGTGAGGTTTGTTTTTGTCGGGTTTCTGTATCATTTTGTTTACTCTTGACAATTCTCGAGAACGGTCCATTTCCAATTGTGATACATTGAAGCCCTCTGTGTCCCTTTCTTTCGCTTTATCTACTCTTTTCAAACACATACACTTGCTAGCAAACAAATCAGGAAACACAGACAGACACACTCACAGACACACCCCATTTTGACTCTCCACTTCCTCCCTGTCTACTTTCACTCAAGGTGAATATATACACATAAAAAGTATACATCCAAATGTTATTATTGTCAACCTCAGCGTCCTCCAAAATTCCTCTTAGCGTGTCGTTATTCTTCACAATAAGCCTTCATCCTTATGCTTTACTTCAGGGCCTTTTATCTGCATTCCCAAGCCAACTTCTTATAATAGAAGCTCTCTTTCTCGTCCTTAGAATGTTTCGGATAAGCTTTCCAGGTATTTGACGGATAAACCTGTGGAGAAATGTTGCCTTAGAGGGAGGTTTTGGGCTGGTTGGGAACTATGTAAGGGCGATTATCATATTAACTTCGTTTTGGCCTTTTGTGATTTTTTAAAAATCGATATTCATGCTTCCATTTATGGGCCTAAAGTAATTAACTGGAATAGTTTATTTTACTGCTTTAATCGTTTTGCCTCTCCCTGTAATCTGTTTTATGTTCTTGTTGATAATTTTATTAAAGTTAGCAACTAACAGTAGCCCAGTATTATAACAGAGGTTCACTTGGCTGGCGGGTGAGACCATCTAGGTTTACATATTTTATAATCTCTTTTTGTTTCTGTCCTTTACGTTTTTAACTCTTTTTTGTTTTCTTTCTTTCCTTTTTTTTTCGTTTTGGTCTCTTTCTCAATCATATACATAAATGTGCATATGATTACAATATACCATTCTGTAAGATGAGTTGACGCATATTCCCCTGTATATTATTTATACATAATTTTTTGGCTCTGTAGCTGTCTTTTTTTTTTTTATTTATTTACTGAGATAGGCTTTTTTTTTTTTTTTTTTTTTTTTTTTTTTTTTTTTGTTGGTTTTGGTTTCGTTTTATTTGTTTCGTGTTGGGTTTCATTTTTCGTTTCGTTTTTTGTTTTTTTTATGTGGAACAAAAAAAGAAGAAGAAAAAAAGAAAAAACTCCAACTTTAAAATATTTACTGACACGGCTGTTCTCTTTTTTTGCTTAATATTTCTAATCTAACAGGCTTCTGTCTCCAGCGTTTCTACCCTCCCCTTCCCGTGAGGGCCTAATTGTATAACAATCTAACGGTAACTTTGTGTCTCAGGTTTACCTTCATTTTTAGTACAAACCCAAAAGTAAGAAACTTAAACTGTCTACTGACAGAAAATCGGGATAACAACACGTGGTGCTATTTCTGGTGTGATTTTTTTCACAATGGACTCTGGATGGTTCTTTTGCTTTTCGAGGAAATGTTGACATATCATTATCATTATTTTCTATGCTATTATTGTAACTTTTTTCCCCTTTTGATTTAAAGCTCATACCTATGATGTTCAACACATGACAGGTAATTTCAATGATGAAATATGCATACATGTATTCATATATCTTATTATCCTCCAATGGAACTGACCCTTGTTCCTTGCAGCCTATCAAGACCACAGTATTGTTGACGTCTTTAACTTTCCGTCCGTCGCAATTTCATGGGGTTGGTCAGATGGGCTAGGGAAAATATCCTAAGTTGTAGATATTTTTGGGAACGCAATCCACAGGAAAACAAAACATACGCCGGAAAAACAGAGCCAGTATAATATTAATCGACAAGACACAGTCTTACTAATTAGCTTAGTCGAGCAAAAATCGAAATATACCCCCACCCTTTCCCCTTCCACTCCCCCTCCTTCTATTTTAATTTGGTTTATTTAATTGTTTTGGCTGGATAGGTTATAAAATGGAGGTACCATGAGCTGTAGGTCTGAGTTGTAATAAATCGAAGGATTCAGAACAGGAATAGAAATCCAATGAAAATACTGCATATCACAATAAGCGTACACCCTCATCGTATTTTCGACATCGTAAGGTAGACATTGTCCTTATTGCGTTCAGTAAGACAAAAGGCAGGCGCGGTGTATTAGAGATGGCGTGGCGTGCATTTGAGAGGATCGGGTCCAAATTCATCAAACAAACACAACCGAAACACCGTGACAGCTACATACCTGCTTTACCCTTTAATCTGTTGTATCCCTTGCTTTTTATTTCCTTATCGTTCTTTACTCTCTGTCTGTTTCTCTGTGTCCTTTTCATCTTTATCAATATCTGTGTGCGTATGTATACATCAGTCTGTGTATATACCCGCACATAAGCTGTCATTCTCTCCAATCGTTCAACCCTGCCCACAGACAATCGTTTCTTTTCCTCACTCTGGATATTATGTCATCACATCTCACGGTCCCTAGTGTAAACGTTAAACACCGACTCTTTTTTATCATTACAACTCATCATTTACCCTGTCAGTCGTATGTCGTTATCCCAGGTCCATGTTGGCTTTATGTGTAACAATCTACTTAAATAACGAATGGTAAAATTGGCGCCAGTAAAAAGTCGACAAAAGATTACAAAATAATACAATATTTACAGATCCTTTTTAAATGGCTTCTCAAGTTAACCGTCTTCATGCAAAGCGCCAATGAAAAGGATGTCGTTTAAAGAATCTTCAGTTCAAAGAATTTTAATATGATAAAGTACCGTCAGTTTAGATCCTAGTTGTCGAAATATGGATGTCACATTTAAACAAAATTTCGTACAGACGTGTTAGATGAGAAAGGAAATAATTAATAAAGAAAGAGAAAGAAAAAGCCAACTGGAAATCGAAACAAAGCAATATGAGTACCCTTTTGAAATACGACCACTAATTTTGCGTGATAGGACTAAGGATAGGCTAAGAAAAAAAATTAATAAGAGATGAGGGTTGTTGTCTTTTATAGCTAATCATTCCTTCGCACATAAAGAGTCGAGTAGTATTTTCCAATGTATCGCACGCTCTGCTTTGGTAACTTGTGGTACCCCACGTTCTGTGTAAGTTATTGGTAAGAGAAAGGACAAGGGAAGCAGCTTTTAAAAGTGAAAACGATTATACAAAACACACACTATGGCATTGGGTTTGCACAGGAACTTTCAGTATCAAGGACCCAGCGGAGAAGTATAAGATAAAAAAAGAAAATAATAAAAAAACGCCTCTTAACATTTCACCCGCGTGCACTGTGGGCCAAAAGCAAAGCACCCTTTGCCAAAAAAGGAAAGAACGTGTGCCCTAAAGAGTAAGAAAGAAAGAGAAAAAAGGCATTTATACAGCTTCTCTTAACCATTTTCTTCTGTTTTCTTGCGTCTTCCCCACTCATCAGGCTCATCTTCAGTGGTGTCCACCAAAGTATGTATAGCTGGTCTCCCAGCTAGGACGCTCACTGGGGAATCAACCTAACGCCGGTCTTGCACACCATTTTTGGCCACTAATATTCTTTTATGCTTTTGTCTTTTCACCCTCTTCCAAGAGAAGAGTTCATCATGTTATGCCACAAATCTTTCTACCTCCCCAAGCCCCCTTCCTCTCACCACATTCTTTTACGTTCATTAAAAAAAGAAGAAGAAAAAAAAACATCCCATCTACCCTCCCAAATCCCCTATCTCTTTTTCACGTTTGTATATTTTATGTGTGTGTGTGTCTCACTGTCTCTACTCCTTCTCTTTCGATCTTCTTTACGGGGTTGGCCGGCCCCACCGTTAAGCTACTGTGCAATCGGGATATTCCCGACGGCGATTAGCAAACTCGTTTGCACTATGCAGACAATTTTAGCTCTCCCCTGTTTCCAGGCGGAAAGTGCTGGGCCTGACTTCCGGTGTGGGGGAACCTGGAACCATCAAGTGGGACCTCGCCCTTTGTCTCTTACTGGCTTGGATCATCGTCTATATCTGCATTTGCAAGGGGATTAAGTCTTCTGGAAAGGTGACCCCCTAAATGGTGCCACGAATATGGATTGACATATTAAAAAATGCTAGAAAACTTTCACATAGATTTGTTGATTAATTGAATATGTCTTTATGTTGCATTTTATGCTTTGCATTTTTTTAAGATTGTAAAAAAAACTGTTAATGTCAGATTTAAAAGAACCCATTTTAAAAACAATCCATGGCACCCATGTAGTTAGAAATATGTATTTTGTATGAATTAAATATGTCTATAATTTCCCTTCACATTTCAAATTGTACTTGTATTTTTTAACTTTTAAAAAAAGATTTTTAAGAAAATTTCAAATCCTTAAGTATTTTTTTTCATGATAAATATAGCAAAACTTTGTATAAATGGCAAGCAGTAAATATAAAAGTACAGACATTACCTGTTGAGAAACACTGGTGACGATTTTCAAGATGAAAAGGAACAGCTTAGAAAATCTCCTTTACAGGAGAGAATGGATCCACAGATGACGTTTATCTTGTTTCCAGAATTCTCTTTTGTATGATCTCTTGATTTCACCTTGAATTAAAAAAAAAATTGCAAAGAACTTGAGCCGGGGTGAATGCATCTAATCTGCACCCATTCGTTGTGATGGAAAGGAGAACAGCTATTTTGAAATCTTTTCCTATTAAGTTAAATTTAAATCCAGGAACCTTTATTTTTGTTTCACCTCCTAATTTGTTTCATTAAAATTTTTACTGAAATTGGACAAGCAAAAGGATTTAGACTCGTACATTGCTGTAAATGTAGCGATGTATCTGTCTTATCTTTTTTAATATTTTTGATCAACTTTGTATGATAATGATAATATATTAAAATGCATATGTGACCACAAGGATGATTTCTGTGTTCTCTCCTATCACTCTCATTCCCGGAACATCATTCCTTACAACGGAATGAGGATGTCAGAGACACACGCCTTTCACAGGTGTGCCGGCATGGACAAAGACCCAGGGACAAAGACCTTTCGCTGGCGTTTAAACATGAACAAATGCCGCGAATGGGGTCTCCCTTTGTCTGACATCCCTGAAGAAGAAATCTTCACCTTCAAAATATACGCATCTCATAAAAGAAAAAAAAAAGAAAAGAAAAAAAAATGAAATAAATCGAAGGTGAAGAAAGAGCGCCAGTTGAATGTTTCTCGGATTGTGACATGGTTATCTTGCTAACATTACATTTGCTTTACAGTAAATGAATGATAGATTTGGACGGCGTTGTCACATTGCCATCGTGGTATTGTCTTACTTAGACCAAACAGAAGCAATTTGTAGTAGAATTCGTTCGCACCCCTTCTGCATTGTTGGTTTGCTGGGGAATTGTTGATATTTTTTTCAGTCATTGAGCACCCTGTATTCATCAATTCTGAAAGCATTCTTTAGAATGATTCCATATGTTATATATCTTGTTCAATCTTCTGAAAGCGACAATGTTCCATTACCAGCCATTGTTCATTTCTCATTGCTCATCTCTCAATGGGCTGCTCGTCAGTCTAATAATCAATTTTGTGATTTTGGTTGATGAAGCAAAACTTGTATTATCTTGTCATACTCATTTCATTCTCATCACTGTCCCCTTCCCCATCTCCGTTAACATCTTCATGATCATCTCCATCGACATTATCATTAGCATTATCATGGTCATCATCGTCACCATCGTCATCGTCACCATAATCACCATCATCATTATCATCAACATCACCATAATTATCATTATCATCATTGTCATCCTCACCATCATCATTTCCATTGAATGGGTCGCTGCCGTTTATGATACTATTACCCTCATGCTAGCCCATGTTGTGACATGCATGGCCAACTCTGTCCTGTAAGTCTCATCTGATCTGTATTCCTATCCTCGTCCCTTTTCTGTTCACGTACTCCATTTCTGGCTTCTTCCTACCTCGACCACTTTGACCAAAAATTCGATCTTGTCATGACCTTCCCACTGTTTTCCTTCCCTACTGTCATACTTTACTTAATTGTCATCTCTTTTGTTGATCTTGAACGAAATCATTAAAGTTTTAGGCTAAATTATTATGATAAAACATACAATTACTTTTGAGTAGATCAACATTTTAAGTCTCTTTTGGCTGAGCACATGATATGCGCAGTGTGTTTTCTACCAAGTCTCGAGATGTCTCACGGGAAAGCAATATGTAAAGCAATTGTTCTTCTTGTCTCCCCCTCCCTTACCCCCTCACTCGCACAGGTCATGTACGTGACAGCAACGAGCCCCTACATCTTCATGTTCATCCTACTCATCCGCGGAGTCACGCTAGAGGGCGCTTCTCAAGGCCTCGACTATTATCTGAACCCCAAATGGGAGCGCCTTGGTGACGCTCAGGTAAGTGTATTGATATATAATAAAGCATATCCCCTCTTTGTTTATGTATTGACATACGCGTTGCTCATCCCCTTAAGAGTCATTCGATTTTTCCTACGAAGAGTGCACTATGCTCATAGTAGACTATGGATGAGTTGTTTTGATTCTGCAATGTTTCCAGCAATTTTTCTTTATTCTTTTGGTCTAATGTGGGCTTTGACTTCATTTTTCACCTTTTCTGTTTTCAAGCGAATGCTTTTGGTTTTCCCTTTTGATCTAGCGTTTCACGTTCGAAATAACTGATGATAGGTTTATTCGTAACGGTTAATGTATTTATCATTGAAAGATGATAGGTCAACATTTTTATAGGCCCATTAAAAGAAATACCGAGCCTAAATCCCTATGTTTTGATTGCGATGTATTTGGCTTGGTTCCGACTTCCCGTAGTTCCTGGTCCATTTCAATTTATTTTTACCATCTTTTGATCAACTTTACTCTTGTATTATTTCCCATTCTGCCTCGTTGTCTCCGGAGCCTGAGGTCATATCTCATTTAGCCGGACAGTATTTCTTTCTCTTTTTTTATCTCGTAAGCCACTCGTTTCGTAGATCCCGGATATGTCTGGCTCCTATAGATAGCGCAGCTCTACACACCCCCTCAATATGCGCATGACTGCTATAATATCTATGCTATGTTAATCTATAATATCTATGCTATGTTAATATGGAATATTCCTTTCTCATACAGTTTTCAATGGCCTATTGCATCTTTCGTCTTCTTAGCATTGTTTTCTCTCGAGGGTTTCAGCTTTGTCCCAAATGCATGAAAATGTCCATTCATTTCTCACAAACATCTAGCTCGTACGTATGCCTTGCCTATGCTTACTCTCTCCAACCCCATTCCTATGCCTATGAGTGTGTAGCTTTGACCCATCACCAAACAAGGATCATGTGAAGCGCAGCTGATTGATACACTTGAAACCATAACGCACTTGTACGAAAAAACGACATCGAATCGACTTGACAGTCCTGGACTAGTAAAGCCTGCCACACTGAAACACACCAACACCTACTTATGAAGCTACAGAAAGTTGGCATACGAAACATCGCCCATCTTTAATAATTAAGAAGAGAATGACCGTGGAAATGAATATGGAAAACAACCTCTTAATTGGTTCGAAAGCTGGCTATGTGGTAGGACACAACAGGTTATCAGAATCTATCAACGACATTGAAATGGCATCTCCCAAGTGACATATCGTATTAGGACATCTTTGTTTTCTGACTTTTAATAATGACATTGGAGAAATACTGACATCTGAAATTATTTGCAGACGAAAGTCTAATATTTCGTTTAATTTCCCAAGAAAACGACGTAAAAACCCCTCACTCGATGACGCAATGGGCACAAAAATTGCAAATGACCTTGTAATGACTATCACTGATAGGAAGAAACCCCATCGTCACAATTACGAAATATTAGAACACCCACTGAGCCAAGTGAGCAGTATCCAGTATTTACTAGTAGGACTACACATCCAGAACAGCCTTAAGTGGAATAAACATGAGACCACAAAAGCTAACAACGCTTTGTTTCTTTCAATGCAATCCTCGCCATTCCCCAACAAAGTTGTAAGGCCCGATTGTACACTTTGCTGGTAAGACCAGCACATACCGTCTGAGACCCTCACTTACAAGAACAAATAACAAAAACAGAAAGTTCAGAGAAGGCCAGCAAGATTTGCCCCTAACTACTGGTCAAGAGAGTAAAGGCCGCTTTACAAATAAATGCCCTCACCCAGCTCCATTGGCAGCCTCTCCAAATCCGTGGGAGGGAAGCCCAACGTGTGCAAGCACAAAATCGTAAAGGACACCACGTCGTCAACTTAACCCCCCCCCCCCCCCCAAACACAAACGAGACAACAGACAACAATGCAGGTTTTCAACAAGAAGTCATCACAACAACAAAGTCACTTGATCTTGTACAGGGACAGGTGCACACAAATACACTTTTTCCCCAAAACCATAGAAGATGGGAACAATCTGCCCCAAGAAATGCTCAGTATTTCTTCAACAGAATCCTTACGGAAAGTCTTGTTTAACGATGTAATGGGTCGTCATAGCCCAATGTAGTATACATTTACACGTGCACAATGGGCAGTATTGCATTTTGCATCTTATTGGATTTGGTTGGAAGGATATTACTTCATTAATTTGATTTTAATGCACTCGGTAATTTTGCGTTCATGATATTCAGTCTTAGTTACTTTACTATTCTACTCCATTTTCTTGTTCATTACTTTATCACCACGTTTCACTTACTTCCATCATGAGATGACCTCTTTTTCTCCGTTTCCTGCGAATCCCCCCCCCCCACCCACACTCACACCCATTCCTTCCCCTTTTTTTCAAGTTCATACTATTGTTTCAATCTTACTATCATCCACCATTTCAGAATTAAATCGTGTCCTTCCATTTTCCCTCCATTTCTTGTTTTACTATAGTTTTAAGGGTAAATATATATATGCCTCCATTTTCGTGTTTGTTTCATATAGTACTGCTTCCATTCTTGTCTTAATTTTTGTTTTCCTCGACTTAATTTCATTGTTTCCCTCGAACAATAGATCAGGACATTAATAATAGTAATAATAATAATAATAATAATAATAATAATAATAATAAATAATAATAATAAAGATAATGATGATGATTATAATAATAATGATGATGATGATGATGATAATAATAATAATTATTATTATTATTATTATGATAATAATGATAATAATAATAATTATAATGAGAATAATAATAATAATAATAATAATAATAA
>JBCHJU010000009.1:112279-123476 GCA_039654505.1 Plocamopherus imperialis | reverse complement strand
ACTGAGTTCTTGATCACAGATGACCCTGGCTTTGAAATTACTGTAGAGCATTTTAATAACATTTACAATTTTCATTGGCACCCCATAGTGTCTTAGGATGCTCCACAACGCTGGCCTGTGGAGGCTATCGAAAGCTTTTTCAAAATCGATGAAATTTGCGTATAGTGCTGTATTCCATTCTTGGCTTTGTTCAAATATTTGTCGCAGTACAAAGATATTGTCTGTACAAGACTTCCCTTTTCGGAATCCAGCCTGCTCTTTCCTAAGTGTTGGCTCTATATTAAGGCTAATGCGGTTCAGGATAATTTTACTGAATACTTTGCTGGTGATTGAGAGTAGCATTATGCCTCGCCAGTTCCCACATTCTGATAGATTTCCTTTCTTGGGGAGTTTCACAATGAGCCCAGTGGTCCAGTCCTCTGGCACTTTCTCTTCATTCCAAATATTTGTGAAAATTTCCTTCAATAAAATTGGGGTGTACTTATCATCTGCTTTTAGCATTTCTGCAGTAACCTGATCAATTCCAGCCGACTTTCCATTGTTTAGGCTTCCTATTGCCTTCTTTATTTCCTCAATTGTGGGTGGGTTAACCGCAATTTCTAAATCCTTTAGGATTACATATAATCAATATTATTTATAAAGACATTAAGCAGTCAAAGTCAACATTATGGTAGTGAGGGAGATCCATTGCAAAAGGCTTACTTTTGTCTTTGTATTGTATATATGTATTGTGTACATTTTTGTTGTGCTCTTTACAGCTGCCCAAATATGCAAGAGGCTGTAAACAAGCAACAGTTAGTATCTTATCACTGCTAGTACAAACATGCATCTTAAACAATGGCATGCTTGCCTGAAGCCTTGGGATTATTTCTATGTTTTTCTAAAGACATTTTTTCCATCATTTGACATTTTTATTCTTACTCATCATTCCATTCTGATGTTCATTGGTAGTGTGGATTAAAAGTAAATGCGATAAGATAACACGGTTGTATAACATCATGGCCAGGGAGCAAGGGAGGGCATGGAGCATAATACTATGGTTTAGCTATAGGGCTGTTAGAGTAAATATAGGTCGAGTATAAAATAGTATAATTTATTAATCCATCAGGAAATTCATTTTCACAGTTGATGCAATCATAATTGGCATAAAGAGTGCAATCATGAGATGAACCAATTAGCAATGATAGAATGCAAAATTTTCTTGTTTCTGCGTGGCTGATAGTCATTATTATTTGCCTTTATGTAAATATTAATGATCTTCTACTCTAGCAATGTTATTGCTACGTCTGGGCTTGTGTTCTAAGCCCAGCCACACTACTGTCCACACTGATCTTTACTTCTTCTAGTTGAATTCAAAGCTCTCCATAATTTCCATATCTCTCAAATCTATAAACTCAAGGTTTACTTCTAACTTGAAAGAAATACTGTACGTATTTTATGTGAAATGAAGAGGGTTTGAATAAAATGAAAATGTATTGGCTATTAGTTTGCTGACAAGGGCTTATATTATATAGCATCATATCAGTTGTATGCAAACTGCATTTATTGAGATCAAGATTAGCAGGCACTCATACCATTTATGTATTGAATTCTACAGATGGCATTGCTTTAAATTTATGTATAATAAGTTAAATGTAGTACATAACATATCATATCATTACTGTTTTGTCGCTTATATTTAACTAAACTAAATTCCATTTTTAAAAAAAAGTTTGCTTGCATGCCTTTTCTTTCTCTCATTTTAAAACCTTTCCTTGCACACTAAATCTGTATAGCTATGATATAAAATCAGTTTTTTTCATTCTTTGCTTGAAGATACTTAATTTTTTGTTTTTGTTATTTTATTTAGTTTTGTCCAAAAAATCCCCTTATATATATTATATATGTTCTATTCTATTGCTTTCATCCATTTCACATACCCTGTATTGACTTTTCTTTGTTAGAATAAATGGGTGGCGGATGTTATTGTTTACAACTACACATAGATTATTCCCTGACTGCCTTTTCTATTTAATCCATGATTCCAAT
Organism: Plocamopherus imperialis; assembly: GCA_039654505.1. NCBI lineage: Eukaryota > Metazoa > Mollusca > Gastropoda > Nudibranchia > Polyceridae > Plocamopherus > Plocamopherus imperialis. Next base: position 121,448 of record JBCHJU010000009.1, on the reverse strand, counting down.
TCCATACTGGTATAGGAAGGACAATGCGATGTCAAAAAATCTAATAAGCCATAATGTTTTTTTTTTATCTCATGCTTATATCGGTTGGGCAGAAAAAATACATGCTATATCAATGCTGAAAGGTAATTTTTTTTTTTTAGGCCACTATCCTCTAATTGAACAAAAAATCTTTATTATTGCACAATCCTACTTATTTTTGTATCAGGTCCTAAAAGAAAAAATTGGGTCGTTTCCCGAAAATGACCATGTGGTTGCCATGGTAACCAATCAAACATCTGCTATCTTCGGCAATTTTTGAAGAGACAGAACTCATAAACTGTGGAATGGATTGTAATGCCATTTTATATATATGCCTTTTGTTGTCCATTTTAAAGGTTTTGTTAGAAGGAAATTGGAGAAGAACAAACTTTTTGAGTACTGAATTTGTTACTGATGCATGTAAACTTTTGTGGCATTTTTGCCAATTCCTACGGGTTTTAATTCCTAAAAAATCAACAGATCAATATTTTTGACAATGCTTCTGACAAAAGTTGGGTCTTGGTTAGTTTAGTGAAAATTATTTATTTTTTCACACAAAAAATGACCTTGTAAAAGACAAAAAAAAAAAAAGGTTAATTTTATGCCTTCAGAGGTCGATTTGAACTTTTTGGTAAGTCTTTGAGGAGCATTTATCTGCCAAAATTGGAAAATCGATAACTTGACCCGAAAAACCGATATTTATTTGGGGACAGTGGCCCTAAAGAATCCTTCAAAGAAAAAAGAAATTTAGCAAAAAAAATCACAAAGAAATATTTCTCCACCTTGAACATTTCATAGATCTAGCATTTACAGTTACGAAATGTGGTCTTTCGAATATTGGAATTTCGAACGTTTTTACTATCCACTAGATGTATTGTTATCAGGTGTCCCTTTTCCAAACGATTAAAACTAACAAGAAATTTTTCTCGTCATGATGTATTTACAGTTCAAAATGAATTGGTGAATTCTTGAAGTTTTGAGTATATTCCTCCTTTCCACCCCATCATTTAGTCATTTCATGTGACTTTAGATGCGTATCTCTGCTGCTAGCTCTTTCACAGTATTTCTTTAGACTGAAAGATAAAAATATGTCTTCATATACATTCTGAAAAGACTTTATAATAATATTTATTCAAATTTCATTTCATTTGGATAACTATTCCATCCCGTAGTTTTAACATTATTTTTAAACATTCATGGTATACAGCTGGTTATTCTGGTAGTCACAGTGGCGCAAATGGTTGCCCTTTGGGCTGACAACCGAAAGGTTGATGGTTCAAATCCCATGTGGGACATTGTGATTTAACTCTTGGACAAGGTTATTTACACTAATTGAAATAAATTGCCTCCGTTTGCGGCGCTGCTCGGTTTTCTGTTAAAAAATCAAAAGAGCAATTGCAGTGGGGATAATTTGAGTGGGATTTTATTTATTTATTTATATTATTACAGCTTGCTTTATCTAGTCAAACTTGATAAAAAAGTTATTTGAAGACAATCTAAATACTTCAGAATAATCATCATTATGATTCTCAATACAGTTCTCGCTATGAATTTATTGTTAAAGCATGATGCACCTATGTATCATTGTCATAATTTGTGTATTGGAATCATATTCTTTTACATAGATTATATAACACAAAAGTTGTATCGCTCGGCCTTTGTCTAATCTAATTCTTCAATGAGTAGTCTGCCAGCCACTCAATGCTTCATTATTCTGTCTTTGGCTTCCCTCATATAATCAAATGGTGACTGAAACTTCCTTCACATTTTTAACCCTGGACAATCATGTACTTTGACAATGTGAAACTAAAGCAAAAAGTGTATTGGCTTCTCACTCTCACCCTGGGCATGTCATATTCATCAACAACCAGTTGTTTCTGAGTGCACAGTTGCCACACTTTTTACTTTCAGAAAAAATTTGATGCCTCCTATCTACCCAGGCTGCCCTATCAGTGCAGTGTAAGCTGTTCTAGTTCTATGACAGGTATTTTCCATTACCAGTCACCCACAAGCAAGCAATAATCATTTCTTCTCGTGTAAAACATCTCATTTCATAGCATTCATTCTGGTAATCACATGTCATGTTGGAAATCACTACTATTTTATTTAACTCCTCAACTCATAAGGGGTAGAGGGGAGCTTGTGTTTTTATTGCACTATATTTTATGATGTTCATTTCTCTCATGATTTTGCATTTGAAAGGAAACGTAATCCATTTTTATTATGTCACTTTAGTAAATGGGATAAGATAAGATATCTGGGAGGGAGGGAGGGAGGGATGGGGTTCCTGTCTGCTCAAAATTGCCTTTGTACATCTTCATGACTAGAATGTGGCGAAGTGTCATTTAGATATCCCTTGTCTTTCAGTTTCCAATAGTTGGTCATGAAAGGGACGTTGACATCTTTGGACAGTCATTCCAGGATTATTTTGAACTCTCTTATTTCCTTGGGAAGTCATCGCAGGATTATTTTGAACTCTCTTATTTCCTTGGGCAGTCATTGCAGGATTATTTTGAACTCACACATTTCTTTGGGCAGTCATTGCAGGATTATTTTGAACTCTCATATTTCCTTGGGCAGTCATTGCAGGATCCCTTGGGTGGTCTTGGAATCTTGTAAAACAAGAAGACGAAATTATCTTGAAAATAACTCCATTTTAAGAGTTTTTAATGTCGCTGTCACCATTGACAATTTCTCAATATTCTGCTAGCAGTCTAGCTCCAGACTAAAATTCACACCATACTTCGTTACTTCATTATTTTTAAATTCTGTTCTGACGACATCATTTTAGTAGAATATGAAATCGTTCAGCTGATTTGACATTTTGTCTGGCTGGTCAGCTGTTTTATATTTTCTTCAAGTTCTGTACCTCGGATTCATTCATGTACTCATTAAAATGTTACTGTTTTAATTTTTAAAAGGTGGGATTTTTGCTTCCTTCTTTTTGAATAATGTATTTCATTAAGATGTCAGTTGAATGGTCTTGAATTTTGTATTGGACGTCTTCATGTGACTTTCACTTTCACAGTCATTCCATAAAATGACAGCCAATCTTTGGAGGGACTGCTTTCAGATGATTTTACTTTTCTGATAGTCATAAGTGGCCTTCACTTCACTTCATATCATTCCTCAACATGACTTTCAATTTCTGACAGCCATTTTTAGAAGTGACTTTCACTTTGAGATATATTCATGGGTTGAAATGGCTATTTGCTTTCAGCAGTGATTCCTTGAAGTAACTTATTTATTTTTCATGGTCATTCATTAAGACAAAGACACCTTCAATTTCTGACAGTTGTTCTTTGAAGTGGCTTTAAATTTGAGACAGTTTTTCTTTAAAGTGACTTTCAATTGCTGATGGTTATTCTTTGAAGTGACTTTTAATTTTTCACAGCCTTTCAAGTGATTTTCCATTCCTGACAATCACTCCTTGAAGTGACTTTTAATTTCAATCAGCTTTTTGTTATTGAAGTGACCTTGCGACAGGCAAGCTTTGTTTTATTAATTTTCTTTGCTCAATTATCTCTTCTATTGTGTTTTGGATCAGCGATATACAGGTCAAGTGTATTAACATAAAATTTACAATTACTTGCAGCAATTTTCTTCAAATGTTACTTCTCAATCTGTAATTACTGTTAACTATCAATAGTAACATGTTTTCAAGTGCAATGGTTTTGTTTTCTCACTTGCTTTAGTTTACTCTTGTTTTGTGCCTTTAAATGCTATATCAAGAATAAAAATGTATCATTTTGAATATAAAGTATATTATAAATAAATAAACAAAACTGCAGGAGGGGCAAGAACATTTGTATAATCTTTTCCAATATTTTGTACTTTTTAAAAATTGTTTTTCATTTTATCTTATACACAACAGCAGCTGAATAGCTGGTATGTTTGGGTCACAGATTTTACTTTCTTAAAATCAGAACGAAATTGTCATTCATTGTAAATGATTGAAATGGCATTTTGATGTTCACAAATGCAAAGTTGGACAATGACACAGGTACAGTATTACTGCTGGTGAAGTGTGACCTTATCCAGTGTCTGACAACTTTATAGAAGTGGATTATTCCATGAAATTGTTGGTATGGATGTCATTACTTCAAACCATTGACATTCAATGTGATGATGATGATGATGATGAGGATGTCATAGGAGAATTAAAATGAAGGCAGTCCATTTTATTTTTCATACTCCTAAACTCAGGGGAAAATAGCCGTTTTTTGCCATTGTGTGCTTTAATTTTAATTATTTCTTCCTCCTTTCAACTTCCTCAGATACGCCACCAAGACTCGTGAACCCAAGAAGGCCAACCGTTTCTTCTCCTCACCCCTAGTCAATTAGACCTTAAATGTTGGAACCTTGAGGAGTCGGTTGATGTACAATGTAGTTAGACTGACCGTAGCTTTTAGATTTTGTGAAACTAATTTTTTTTTTTTGCTTGAAATTGTGTATAAACTTAACATACACATATGTCACTTTGATCCTTTGACAGCATTGTATGTGTGTGTTTTGCCGTTTCCCCTTTTTACATTTACCAAAGAATCTGATCTAAGACAAGGAATATGCTTTTCCATACTACTTTGTCTCATGGTTTTGCAAAGAAAAACCCTTTGTTTAATACATTATAGAGCTTACACTACTTTCTTTTTCCTTGCAATCGAACCTTTATAGATGTACAGTCAAACTTCATATTACCTACCAACATGCCTTTTGGAGTTTTGAGCTCTCTTAGACAGATAGCAAAAAGGAGAAAAATGCTGTCAAAGTTGATAGGCTTTGAGTTTGAAGTTTGAAGACCTCATTTTGATGTTGTGTAGAAGTAGATCCATCCATTGCCTAAACACAAAGTTTGGTTACTGGACTAATAACATACACTAAATCTTCACAATTTTAATAAGAGATCAGCAGAGCTGCCTACCCCCCATGCAAAAATGCAGGATCATTAGAGTGAAAATCAGGAATTTCAACAAAAAAATCAGGGATCAACTTACCAACTTTCTCCGTTTCATCAACAGCCTCGTTTTTTTACATTTGATATGACTCCGATGTCCAGCAATGTGAATCCAATGATTTTGTTTTTTAAAAAAGCTTTTACTAATATATCTTCATAAACACAAAATAACCACATGAAATAAGGGAAATCCATTAAGAATAACACACCAAAACATGAAATATTTACAAGCACAAAATGAGGAGCAAGGCTCTACATCTTCTTTAAGCTCTCACTGTAAGCACTTTTAGCCTTGGCAATGAGAGGTTTGGAAAATTCATGTTCATAACACACCATGTTCCTAGAAGACATATGAACCTTCTGAATCAAGAGGGCACTTAATGTGTCAGCTGACATGGAAGGCCTGAATTCTGTATGATTCTTTCTTACCAAACTAAATATTCTCTCTGTGTCAGCATTTGAGTGGGAGAGACAGCAAAGCCCTTTCATGACTTTTGCTAAATTGGCAAATTTCAAGACATTATCCATGTTTCTGATCTGTCCAATTTTGTGCCACTGTTCATCAATCTTTTTCTCATTTATAATGTCCTCAGGAAGCTATTCACACTGGAATTTTGAGAATTCCAGAGGGAGATTCTTAACAAGATATGGGCTGATAAGGGAAGGGTATTTTTTTACAAAAAAATCTAGCATTGAATATTTATTACTCAGTCTCATACTGACATCCAGAACAGCAGCATTTTGCAGAAGCTTATCTATGAGTGGAAATTTATTTAAAATGTACTGAGTTGCAGCACAAAAAAAATTCTTTACATCTTTAACATATCTATCTTCATCTGCAACAGGAAATGAAAGACTGCCCTGCATTTTTTCAAACAAGTCTCTTGTTTCTATTCCCATGATCAGCTCCTTTCTAGAGAGCATGTTTTTTTTGTCACCATACTTCACATCAAATACAGTGCTGGCTTTTGAGATGGCCTCATGTTTTACAAAGCGCACCATAAGTTCAGGAAAAAGTTCATCCAGATGAGCCATCAGGCGATGAATTTGAGGGGACTCAGTCTGAAGCTGTAGATTTGGGTTGGTAAACATGGGGAGATTTTCTTTTAGAAATATGCAGTAGAGCCGTGAACTTCCATTTTCAAAAAAATTATTAATACGCTTCAGCCTAGCTCGTTTTGCATTGTCCTTTTCATAGGAGGAGAGTGCATCAAATTCACTTTTGAAAAATTGGCAGAGAGGGTCCCATTGTTCAAGCATCCTTTCAACCCATGAATGTAGGGAAAGCCACCTGGTTGAGCCATGTTTCATGATCTTGTGAAGCTCTACCCCACATTTCAACTGAAATTGTTCAAATTCTTTTTTTCTCTTTGAACTCTTGCCCATATAGAAATATATATCTACAAGCTGTGCTTCAATGTCTACTGACAGCTCTTTGTTGGCTGATTTTGCAGCTAAATGCAGGAGGTGACAAGGACATCCATTAATATAAACATCCTTATTTTCTTTATGGATGTAGGTTCCTACACCTTTGTGTACTCCAGTCATTACACTTGCATCGTCGCAAGCAAATGAAACACAATTATTCCATGAAATATTTCGCTCCTTTAGTTCTTTGTCTAAGACATTAAACAAATTTTTTCCTGTCGATGTACCCTTGCACACACTGACAGAAAGTAAGTCAGTTGTCACCCTTCCTTCCTCTTCATCAAATATACGGACTACAACAGGGTAAAACTGGCCTTCTCCTGAATCATTGCTACCATCAGTAGCTAAACTATATGGAGCCTCTTTCATTCTTTCTGCAGTAGAATTTGAAATGTCACTAGCTAAACATTTTGTGATAGCTGTTGAGTTAGAACGAGCACATGAGAATTTTTTGGCAATTTCAGAGTCTGGAAACATTTGCTTAAATAAGTCTCCAGCATGATCGAAAGCTGCAATAGGTAGGTTATGTTCTACAATAAACTTATTGAAAAGCATCTCTGCCTTTGTCACATTCTGATCCAGAGGTGAAACTGCTGAAGGTTTAAAGAAAGATGTCACAGATGTAAGCTTTGACATAACACTACCCCATTGTTGATGTTTTTTAGAAGAAATATGTCTTTCATGAGCATCCCCAGATTTCACAGTCCACCTCACATGTGAGTCGCTTAATTTTGACTTTTGTATGAAAGTCCAGGTGATACTGTATTCCTCCTGGCATTTCTGTTCGATTTTTTGTCTCTTGGCTGGTGTAGCAGCCATGTTTAGAGATAGATCTATAATCTAGTAGATTCTATATTTATGGACCTAACCACAACACTGACCACAAATTAATAAAAAAACAAACGTAAATTTAGATCTAACAACAGCCCACAAACAGATTACTAATGTAGATCCAGGAAATCCCAAAGTGAATGAAATCGTGAAGCGAACGCCTCGACTCGAGACAATGCGAAGAAAACCTGCATGCTGCACAGCAGGAAAAGGAAATGCCCGTTTATTGTCTATAGACACCGACGTCCGGCCCATTACTATTTTAGACTCTTATTTATCCCGTGTGTGCCAACTGTGCTGTTCAAAGCCCTCTTTTGCGGTAGGCAGCTCTGTACTATATACGTTACAATTCTGAAATGTAATTTCTCATTTAAATACACCATATCTTGTCTTAGGCAGACAATGTACTTTTGATCTTTTGCACAAAAAAAAAAAAAAAAAAAAAAAGAAATCTCACTGCCTCAAAACCTGACGCAATGCAGTATTAGTGTTTTATATGTTTGCTTTTGGAGAATGAAAATCATCAGTCAGTATGAAGATCACACCTATCTAATTGACCAAAGGTGGGTAAAAAGATCAGGGTTGGCCTGCATGTAAATGTTACAATAATACTTAATTGTCATGTTCATGTGATTTCACCAGCATTCCAATGTTTTGAGATTTGCATTTTGTTTTCATTCAAAATGTATTTTTTTAGTTTTTGTATTGAATAAAAGTTTGTATACTGATACCCTAGGAAAAGAATTGATTTGATGCATCAAATCATGTTATGTGTACTTAAAATGACTTTCAATGGAATGGAAAAGAAGAACCAACATACACATAGCAGTATGGCAAGAGATTTCTTGAGTACTTTTTCAGTGTTTTATGTCATGAAAAGAGAGAAGAAAAGGGCAAAATCATTTCTTCCTTGTATGAATTTGACAGTGTTTGATCACATGTTAAGATTGTTCTTATCATTTAAATCTTAGTGTATATGAGTCGCATTGGAATGTATTAGTACCATAAAAACCAGACCAAAATTTCCACGCTTGTTGGCCCTGCAGCTTATAGTCCGGAGCGGCCTTTGCTAGGATTTTTCTGAAATCTCGTGTCTCGGTTTGCGGTGATCTAAATTTTTTTTAACCTTTTTAAAGAAACAAATTATATTAAAAAGAAAAGGCATTTCAAAATATGTTCATCCACATGTAGATTTGTGTTGAAAAACGAATAAACTTGCGATGCTGACATCGGGTTGTGAAATGAAGTCTAGATCTCGCCGTCTACTCATGCTAATCCACTGGATACTAGAATAGACGCATCATAACGGCTCTTGTATGTCAAACAGACTTCGGCAACACAGATTCCCTAATTCAAGTGAAGAAAAGTTTGTTAATAGCTCTAAATTTGTCATCCAATCGAGATAAAAGCGGGGATCACGAAGGCCGCAGAAAGATGAAGTTGCTTGATCACGTGATCAACTGATGTAGCCGACAGGTTAATTCAGTAAACAGATGCATTGTCTAGGTTATTGTGTGTCAGATTTCTAGAGTTCGGTAAAGAAAAGTCGATTCATTAGTGTTATTAACTCTAAATTTGTCATTCATTCGAGGTAAAAGTGAGGACTGCGGAAAAGGCTTGCTAGATCACATGATTAACAGGCTACTCCAGGCAGTCCAAAATCAAGGGACGCAACTCTAGTTCTTTTCTCTTTTGGTTTATGCTAGGGAAAAAAAATCAGAGGGTGTGGCTTGTCCTCCAGTGCGCCCATATAGTCCGGTTTTTATGGTATGAGATAAGAAAGAAAAAATAAAATTTATGAGGCTAATCCTTTCTTAAAAAAATTTAGTGCTCATTGTGGGCTCCCCGCCCGGAACCGCCTGGAATCTTTGCGCATCACTGTAGATCTATTCAGTCACTTGAAAATTACAAAAACGATTTTTCAGTAAACATTATACA
>JBCHJU010000009.1:28234-40606 GCA_039654505.1 Plocamopherus imperialis | reverse complement strand
ATTATCCCAACTAGAAAGCCCTGAGATCGTCCTCTTTGGATGCACTGGGCTATACCTCAATCAAACAAACAAACAAAATTTAAACGCTTGGCAATTGTTTTTAACTCATCTTCAAATAATTTAATGAAGTTGGAAAAATAATCATCTCTAACAAGAAGATCCTTCTAACCTTTATCATTCTTGCCCCATCTTTTGTATTCTTTTACAGCATTTAAATATCCAAGTTCATTTTCATAGATGTCAGAAGAGGAATAAAACCACACTTCGAACAATTTCTCTCAAAATAATCTCTTGTGACATCATCACATAAAGTTTTACTAACAAAGTCATGAACAGTGGAAATTTTTTCTTTCAGGTTATTAAGATTAGTTTTCACCTTCAGGCATGAGTTGAAAATATTCATTAATAACATTATGTTTGTAATGTACAGCGTTCGCAAAGACATTATACAAATTTTCGACTTGACAATAAACAAGTATTTCCAGGCCTTGTGCGCTTAAATGTTGGGAGTGACATTTTGGCCCTTTTATGTTCCCGCCTGAACTGCCTGTACAGATCCACCAATGGCTTTGTTAAGACCTTGGACTGTACTGAGGCATTCTTTTATCCAGGGTATGTGATCGCTACTTTTTCAAAAACATGCTCAACAACAAAGCTGCTGCGAGCTGTGCGGGCATATTTAGCTTCCACAGCATTGCTTTGGTTGTGGTTTTCCCTTTTGAGAATTTTTTAAACAAATTCTTATTTAAATAAAGCAAAGAAAAAGAAAAATTGTAAAAAATTTCAGTGGCCAGTCTCTTGATTCCCATAATAATATTGATATTGAGAAAGTTTTATCTCCCCCACATTCGTGACATGCCAAACTTTATCTACTTTATTTGACTGCTCTTGTCAAAATTGTGCATATGAATTTGTCTCTCTAGCAGCCAATTCATAAAACTGTTCTGGCAGTAAGAGACTCAAATAGTCAAATGGCTCACTAGCCTCATCTAAATCATGCACAGGTCCACTATTTTCCATGAAGTCCTCAACCAAAACATCACTTGTCTCCTCATTCCATCTCATTTCTGTCCTAGGTCCAGTACCACTTTATTCCTAGTAACATGATCTCCTTCACTATCCGACTCAGAATCTTTGTCACTGTCTTCAAAGCCACCCAATGTCACATCTACATCACTCTCATTCCCATTATCATCAGGCAAATCGACAACATTATAGGCATTGCCGTCATATTTTTGGCCTGTGGCATCACGAAACATTTGTAAAATATCCTCCATAAATAACGACGAAAATGGAACAAAATGTCATCAAACTTCAACATTTGATAGAAAATGCACGCCTCAACCAAAATTCCTGAAACAAACACTGCCGGAAAGCTCTACTTTCGCTTTGTAGGCTACTGTACGGTTTAATATAACATGGGAAAATAAAATGCAGGAGTGCTGTAAACGCGAGGTGAAAACGGCGAGTGCAGGGTTACCCAATAACGGCGACCTACAGCGACTGTAGGGGTAAATGGTTAAACAATTGATGTGCAATTGGATATTGCTTTATCTTTTCCTTGTACCGTCGACATCTTTCTGCGTTAGTAAGTGGTGGCGATTTTGCCTCTTTCGGCTCCCGAGGACACAGCAATGAAATAGATATATATAAAAGAATAATATAAAAATACCAATACGGTAATGGTTTTTTTTTCTTGTCAACTGTATCGTTGGCTTGGCAATACACATCTGTTAGCTACTGAACCCAATAGAGATATGATCTTCAATTTCGCTTTTGTTTGATTCTCAGGAGCATGAGCTGCCTTTTTCATTCTATAGGTCTCACGACGCTTCTCATTGATACAACGCCTCTTTTGGGCAGATAAGTTTGCTCTGCGATTCGCCTATTTTTTTCCCCTGCGTTCAGCATCTTTTGCAGTCTGATCCTGAGTTTTGTAAGTAAAACTATATACCGTTAGTTGTTTCTTCTCTGCTTTGGGCATCGTTTGACCTTTCTCTTTTCCCCTTTCTCTCGTACCTGTGAGAACAGTTGAGCGTTGCGTGCTGTCAGGTCTTCCGATGTGTAAATATTTGTATTACGCAGCTCTTTTTTGTGCTACATAATGTTGATCTTGCCCTTTCGGTTCACGAATGACACAATGGTCTGTCGTGGTCTTTTTGGGTCGAATTGTCCCAGTCCGTGTGCTATGATAATGTCTTTTGTCGACACATTTATTTTGAGTTTTGCCCTGAGGAGGTTTTGTACCTTACTTAACCTCAGTTTCTGAGGACGTCTCATTCTGGTCCATATCCTCAGGCCCCATAATTCTTATATTGGACCTCTGTGTCCACTGTTCTACCTTATTGTAGTCATTTTTCAGTGCATTAATTTCTGTTTTTAAATTTCTATTTTCCCTAGTAAGTATTTCATTTTCTCTTTCGACAGTCTTGTCAGATGTTCCATGTTGTCAAAATTCTACTATTTCCGCTTGATCATGGAACACTCGGAAATTGTATTTCCGTTGATAACACAAAAGGCTGACTTGAATTCCGACAGACAAAAAGAATTGTACTCCTCTGGCCTTGTTCCTTTATTGTTCCGAACAGTGACATAACGTTTCATCATTTTATCAATGGTATTCTGCAATTTAGGTTCTGATTAGTCAGGGAGACATGCTGAGGTTTTGTAGGAGGATGTTGAATTGTGGCCAGTGTTTTTCCAAAAGCCGACAACGCTTCAGAAATGAAATCAAGGTCAATTTCCATTGAAAGAAAATCTTGGGATGGGGGAGTGTTTCAGTATTGTTTTATTGCAGAGTCGATCAAATGCCTGATCCGATGGGATTATGAGGCTGAAAAAATCGTAAACCCCTGCTTATTCATCCAGTTCATGCACAGGACCACACCTGCTAGTAAAGTCCTCCACTTCTATGTCTGTTATATCCACACTCCAGCCATCATCATCATTTGGTCTAGTTCTAGATCTTGATCGAACACTAGGACCTGCCTCTTCATCCTCTGAATCAGTACTGTAGCTTTCGTTACTGCTCTCCTCACCATCAAAGGCCTCTATTGGGACCTCCACATCACTCTCAGTATCTAAATCTTCCTGTAATTCCTCTAAATTATGCAGATTACCATCGTAACTGTGGCCTGTAGCCTCTCAAAACTCCCTCAAAAGCTCCTCCATCACTTGAGATTATCATCAAAATATCCCGATTTTTTAAAAATTCACAAAAAATCAGTCAAACGTCATTTCTTCATGCATCAAAAGTAAAAGGAAGTTCGTTTTTCATTTTACTGGAATCCGCATTTTTAATATCGTTTCGGCCATGTTAAAGCAGCGATACAGCAGTCGGAAACAAAACAAGGTAAATCGGCGACTTACGGCGACTGCTGGCCTAAATCGATAGAGGCGACGCACGGACGGTAAATGGTTAAAAAAGACAAATCTTATGTAAAATCATATGGGTATAGGCGTAGTAGTTTTGTAGAAAATAGTGTGGGTGTAATTGAAAGTATCGACTGGTTTCCGGGGGATTTAAAATCAGACTGGATGTTAAAAAGGAACAATTATGGACAATATGGATGTATCTTAAATAAACACATACACATATATATTATGTGGATATAAAAAGCGATAGTAGTACACATGAGGATGTCGAGAAAAGAAAGCCTTACCTAAAAGACGATTCGAACAGTCTTGTTTTCATATTCTTCTCAAAAACTGGGAGAGATTTAGAGGATAAAATATGTTGAGCAGGTAGGTTATTCCATAGATTGGGGCCTGAAAAGCTTAAGCTGCGATCACCATAATTTCTCAATCTTGTTTTCGGTTTTATTAGAAGGGATTTGCTCTTTGAAAGGAGGTGTCTGGCAGGTTTGTAAACATTCAATAAATCATTCAAGTAAGAGGGAAACAAAGATTCGTTTAAAATCTTGTAAGTCATAGTTGCAATTTTATATTCAATTCTAGAATTAATAAGTAGCCAATGTAACTGTTTTAAGATTGGTGTTGTGTGCTTTCTAGTTGCAATTTCTTTAGCAAGTCTAGTGCTATAATTCTGTACCCTCTGCAATTTCTTGATCTTTTCTTGAGGGATACCTGCAAGAAGTGCATTGTAATAATCTATCGGGAGATGATCAACAATAAGACTAGTTTGTTTGCTCTCTCTTCATCAATATACCCCCCTAATCTGGCTGATTTTCCTCAATTATAAATAGCAGGTTTGAATTGTTTTGGAAATGGCCCTATCCATATTTAAATTTTTGTCTAAAATCACACCCAAACTTTTCACCTCCCTCGACACAGGGATCTCCTCTCCATTGAAAATGTACATTATCTATGTCTATTTGTCTTAACGCTGATGGTGTCCAAACAAACATGATCTCTGTTTTATCTCCATTTAATTTTTGTTTGTTGGCGTTCATCCAGTTTTTCACAAATGACATACAGTTTTCTAAATCCTTTAACTTTAATATGTCTTTAATATTTGCTGGGAAGCATGACTGATACAGTTGGGTATGGTCAGCATATATATGGTAATTAAAACTATGCATCTGTAAAATATCAGTGAGTGGATGGGAGTACGATGAGAAAAAGACAGGTCCGAGGACAGACCCCTGGGGAACACCAAACTTCATGATTACGGGGTGTGATTCCAGAGTGCCAATAACAACTTTTTGTCTTCGATTTGACACATAAGACGTGAACCAATCAAGAACTATACCTTGAATCCCGAAAGTCTTAAAAGGCCGATATAAAAGTATAGTGTGATCTATAGTGTCAAATGCTGTGGAGAGGTTGACAAAGACAAGCATCGACACCTGGCCATTGTCAGAGGCTCGAAGGAGATCTGACGTAACCTTGACTAAAGCTGTCTCGGTACTATGTTTAATTTTGTACGCAGATTGGAACTCCTCTTTCAATGAATTTTCGCTAAGATGTTTATCAATTTGAAAAAGTACAATTTTTTCAAGAATATTTGACAAAAATGGCAGGTTAGACACAGGTCTGTAATTTTTTAGCATGTTTTGGTCTAAATTGCTTTTTTTCAATAATGGTCTGACTCCGGCCTGTTGGAAAAGATCAGGAACAATACCCGATTTCAAAGATTCATTGAAAAGGCGTGCAATGTAAGGTAGGATAATATCAATACATTCAAGGAACAGCGTCCCGGGCAATGGATCAAGCTCAGGGAGTCAAGCTCTGAAATTTGGGGCGAATTCATAATTAATTTCTTTATTTCCTCTTCACTTACATTATCAAATTCACCGATATATTCTTTTCCAAAAAACCCCAATGAAATTTGCTTCCCCGTGTGACTTGTCAAGATCTTTTCTTATAGTATCAATCTTCTGAATGAAATAATCATTGCAGACAGTTGACATTTTCTCAGGTGATAGATCTTTTGGATAAGCAGGGTCGTTATTTTTACCTAGTAATTCATTACAGATTTGAAACAATTCTCTGCATGTTGAAACCTTTTGGAGTTAATTCTTTTATAGTTGGCTCATCACCCATTGGTCTGATCCACGTCTCAGTTAGAAATGCCTTCTCCATTAAATTGGACATAAGACTTGGAAATTTCTCCTTGTTTATAGATGTTGCTGTGGATAATTTTAATTTGAAATCCTCCACTATCCCACGCCAATGCCTCTTCATTGAGCCAAAAAAAGACACATCCAACGGTTGGCATTTGTCTATGCAATTGGGGTTAAGGAACAAAAGCAATGTTTTTTTCTGCACATGTGGTCAAAACTTTGTCGCTAAGATGGGAGCCTAAATTATCACCTATAACCACCTTCTTCCCTTCTCTTCTGCGTGCCAATGATACAATTGAGTGAAACCACTTGTCAAAATTTTTCAGAGTCCATCCACCCGCTTTTACTGCGACCGCGTATTGTTTCGTCCAGAAGACATGATTGCATTCATTTCTTAAGTTGACATGTTTTCAAGAAAACCTGACATTTTGTTGTGCTTCGTCATGCTCATGGTGCTTCTCAGGAAGGTGCTTGCTGTTCTATGTTTGTTCATGTCATAGTTCAGGTCTCCAAATAATCTTTCCCCAGTCAAATTTGTCAGTGGACAGGTATCAAGAAGTCTTGGATATCTCTAGGGAGCTCACCACCATACACTCCACCTTCCAGAAAATCAGATAACTGGTGATTGAGGACATTAAGACTTTTTTTTAATGATTAGTTTAAATGATGCAGTTGTTAATTCTTTCTGGCACATGGATTGATAAGAAAAAGAGCGATTTTTTAGGGATGCTTGAATTCGATGCCAAATACTGGTGCCTCAACTTTTTGTAATTCATCCAGATTAAAATCATCATTGAACCACCGATCCAAGGCTGACTTCATGGCCTTGACATGCTTGGGAAATTACATGCTTGGGAAATTGTCCATCAGGAATTAGGAGTTGAACTGTTCATAAGTCTCCAGTAAGGGCATGTGACGAATGTTGCAAACATTCCAGTCACTAAACATGTAATTTTTGAATCATGGATCATGGAGGTCAAGGCATATGCTTTTCAACAGTTGGTTGTTGTGAGAAACCTTGTTCTCCAGAAAAAGGATGGTTTGTTCCCTATGAAATAACAGTGCAATGGCATTCTCAAAAAGGTTTGCTGAAGTGATTACTTCGATAGCTGGCAAAGGAGGGCTTTATTCCTGTAGCATCACAATGGGCCAACCATTCTTGTCTGCAGCCGTTCTTTTCATTGCCGTGAGGTTTAAGTACATTTGCTGTCAACCTCATTATGCGGCGCGGCATGCTGCGGTTTCATCGCTGGAAGCAAACTTTAAAAAGCAGCTATTTTTGTCTCAACCTAACTTTCCAAGGGATCTTTCAAATTCTTTTGATGCTTTTTCAGGTGCATCTGAGAGAGCTATCAAAAATGGGCGCTACAATGGAGAAACCCTATTGCAGCATAATTTAAAAAGTTGTTTTGTAACATCCATTCTATAACATGGTGGTTAGCAACGTAGTTGCCTTCATACATGAAGTTTAAACCTGTTCTAGTGCAGGAAGTTCCCTTATCTGACTTTCTTTTTCAAAGATAATAGCATCCTATATAAAACATTTCCTGGTAGGCTTTTTCCCCTGTACCTCATTTACCTCACTTCTCACTTTAAAATTAATTTCAATTTCAGTTTCAGATATTAACTTTCCAGCAGGACCTGACAAAATTTTGTCACTACCCTTTAAAATAGTTTATTATTGTTAATTACGTACATCTTTAATTTCGAGTCACTCATTCATGCACACACTAAACTAAGTCGGACAAACTTTAACAACATGTAGCTGGTTTACTGTCCCTAGAACCCATATTGGACGAAGCAATTACAGCCTCATTTGAAATTTTCTCGTGGGGAGTCTGTCCATACTCATCAGGGGAAAAGCTCGTTATTCCAAGAGAGATTAAAACTTGGGGTAAAGTATGGAAGTCATATTTTGATTCCAGAAATTTGTTGAATTCATCTTCAGGCCTTTGACTCAATGTATCAAGGGTGGTGTTTATTCCGTGGTAAATACGACTGTCTGATAGTGTCATCCTAGAAGTAGAAGGCACCAGCTTTTTCAACCAAGTCTTTAGCTGAAAATGATTAACACTTGATACATTCAGCAAAACAGTCAGTCCTCACTGAAGAATCATTGGATACCTGTGTAATTCACTTATAATTTATAAGCATCGAAAATGTTAGTGAAAGTGGCCTGTGAAATTATTTTTTTTTTAAGAAGTAATCGGCATTCGTTGACACATTCTGTGTTGTAATAATGAAACCTGAATTCGTAAACAAAGGTGGCATTCAATTTAACAAATAATATGTTGATGTAAAGTTTCAAAGTTGGAGACGTTTTTGGAGGGCCACCCGATATATACTCGACAGTCGTAGGTTTGAATGTGATGCTCGCTGTTGAAGAAAATAAAAAACTTCATCTTTGTGGTCAATGATAGCAACAGAATTCTCAAATACATGTAGGCTGTCAAAGCATTTGCTCCTGTAGGTAGTCAATTTTGATTAATTCCCTGAGAATTAGCGTGCCAACCATTGCTCTCTGCAGCTGTTTCTTAGCCCAAAGGCAACAGAACTTGTATTATCAACGTGCATGCTGCTGCTTCAGAGCTTGACGGAAAGTGACTGAAGGCACAAAAAATATCCTCACCTTTTGGTTTTACAATTCCTTGAGTTATTAATTGTCAGCCCTTGAAAATGGCTCTCAGGCCAAAATGTAATTGACACTTTTTGGAGTAAATTGTAATTTTTAGCTCTTTTTTTTTAAATATAACTTTCTTAATTATTTTAACCATCATATTAAACTGTCATTATTTGAGTTGTTTTGTTCATGAAAATATCTATTTTTTCCCATCTCTCTGTTGACGTGTAAAATCATGAATTTTCAAATTCTTCATTTAGAGGAGCTGCAGCTCAACTTATTGCGGAAATTTTAAGTCCAAGTGCTATCTTCATTAAACTGATAATTTACAACTTTCTAGTTTATGGATATGCAAATATGTATGTATATATATATTCTGAATTTTTTTTTATTATTGTTATCGCCTTAGTTTTGATAAAAGCTTTAAGAAAATGTGTGTAAAACGATCAATTTCAAATTTTCACTGGTTATAAGTAAATATATAAGTTATACCTAATACATGTACAAGAGAAGGAAGATGAATTAATTAATAATAGATGTATATTAAATGTACTGTATGTATACCTGTACATGTATGCACAGTTAAACCTCATAATGTAGTGCCAGGTACTACCGAGTAAACACCCATTCATTCACTTTATGCTAGGGTGTTTGGATTTGACAATATACCATACAAAACTGGTCTCCTTTGTTGCCCTTTCTTTATGCCATTTCTTTATAACAATTAATAATATTAATTAGCAATGTAATATCATTTTTCTTTGGTTTAACTACATGTAATTACTGTAAATGAATAATTACATGATATAGCATCGAGTAAAAGTGATGAATACACATGAATGTATTTTAATTACTAGTACCAGTATTTATAAGAATATATGAATTGTATGCTCACATGTAAAATATTCAAAAGGTGTGAATCAATTTGGAATGAATGAATGGATTTATTGAAATCACTCGTCTTGGGATTACATGTATTTTGTTGTTGCTCTTCTTCAATTACCTTTATAATTTATAATGAATAAGGTGAATACATGTAAATATTTTTATAAATTTTATTTTGAATAAAACAAACATTTGTTTTAAGAATTATATATTTATTACAGGATGGTTTCATTTAACATGCTGTTGTTGTTTGTCACTTACCCTCTCTCTAATCCTGTTCCGGAATTATTGAATGATGTCTTGCTCAGGAATCCATTATTCTTTTTTCCATTGCGTAACAATGAAATGAGTAGGCCTACCGTGTGTGCATCACCTGCATTATTATTGTTCTTTATTAGCCCCGGGGCAGTCAAGATGGCGCTTCTATTGTTTGCTTTAGTGAAGTGGATTAAGATAAAAATTAAAAAATTGGTGCACAAAATATAATGGATTGTACGATATATTGTCCTTAGAAGTTTTGATGTTGCAGTTGCAGTCTTGGGAAGGAAAAAAAATTTTTTTTCACAAATACATTAACAGAAGAAGACAGTGTAGTGTAAATTACTACACAAAACTTGCATGACTTCACAATTAATGAATTATTACATGGTCAATTAAGCCACTCAATTGCAACCAACCAGTCTAAGCCAAAGCAGATGCATGTCATGTATGATGCTGTAGGCTTTGGAAAGAAGCATTTGGTTTTTTCAGTCTCTATTCCAATTCAATGAGATAAAAATAATGCCCGTGTTACATGTATTAGTGTTAAATTTCCTAAGTCTGATCAGAAATAAACCCTCACTAGCCCAACTAAACAATGAAATGAAAGCAGATTTAATAATAGGAATTGAAACTTGGCTATACCCAGGAGTAAAAAACAGTGAGCTTCTTTTAGATGAATGTGATTTGTTTAAAAGAGATAGACCTGGTAGTATAGTATAGGTGGGGGCTCACTGATAACAATTATGAAAAATCTTAAAAGTGAACTCATTCTAGAAAACAAAACAGCAGAAAGTATCCACTGTAAATTAAATTTAAAAGGGTGTAGACCAGTTATCATAGGAGCGATATATACAAGTCTCCCATCCCAGACCTAACAACTAGCTCAAAAATTTGTAGGGAATTGCAAGAAATTTGCATAAACAATAAAAAGAGCGACCTTGAACATCTGAGATCGATCGCTCAAAATCGAAAAGATTGGAATAAGCCGACCAAGAAGATCACCGAAATTGCTGAGGCGTCCCACTCGGTTGAGCAAGATGCGAAAAGCAATGAAGTCAGTAAGTCAAATCTACATCAAACAAATTATTATAAATCAAATCGTCCTCTTCCGACCGTAGCCAGTCAATGACCCAAAACTACTGGAGAAACACTGGTCCGAGTAACGTGCCAGTTAGACAGGGTGGTAAAACAAATCAAGTACTTGAGATAGTTAAAAGTTGGATATACATGTATTAAAATAACTTCTACCAACAAAAGACCTCCCCCACCGTCATGGACATGCGTTTTGGATCGTAACAAAACCTACGCAAAAGACTGGTAAGGCAGGGACCGGATATCTGTCGTGGAGAGATTCAGATCATAATCTCTCGCCACAATAGTGGAGCTCAGTCCTATTTCATAACAAAAATGATTGACAGGATGGGAACATTTCACATTTCAATGTGACATTGCAGAGAGTCCGAGAGAGCCTTTCATTTGTCATGAGTATGATGATTACCAAAGTGCACAAGACATTTGTCAACGCCAGATAAAAGTGTGGTACTATTCGATTTAGTTAAGTGGTTCTATATAATAAAATATAACATGCTTCAAAAGAAATGGGCAGATTGACATTTCCTCGATAACATAAAACAACTAGATTTGTATTGTGAAACCTGTATTCATAAAAGAGAAAATGAGTTATGCCTTGTTTCCATTAATACAATTCAATGTTGTTTGTACGCCTGACTAGCGACTTAGATTACAATTCGACATTATACGACATGTAATACGATATATTTGGATTTAAATTTTTCTTCTTCTTCTTCTTTTTATTCTTGACACTTACACTCATCTGTTATGTCTCGATTTACTTGGATTTGTGACAGTTTGTGACTGGCGCTACATCCTTTATTTAGTTTTTTGACTACTCAAAGCCGATATATCGGCAGGAGTACGATTCAATTCTTTGACTTCCTTTTACACACATACAAGACCGTAATATATTGGCATGAGTACGATTCAATTCTTTGACTTCCCTTTACACACATACACGACCATAATATATCGGCATGAGTACGATTTAATTCTTTGACTTTCCTTTGCACACATACACGACCATAATATATCGGCATGAGTACGATTTAATTCTTTGACTTTCCTTTACACACATACACGACCATAATATATCGGCGTGAGCACGATTTGGACAACGATGTGTCCCTTTGTCGGGATGTGCACGAATGTGTTAGTCCCTATGTAGGGAAAAAATTGTTGTCCAAGAGTCAAAGCGTGCTCATGCCTACCGATATATCGGCTTTAAGTAGTCAAAGACTACTTCTGAAAGCTCGCCTTGGTTCCTTCCGTGCCTCTTACGCGCACATGTAGTTATTTCGACATTTTATTGATCTTTTCATTGTATCCAGGCACCTTACGCACCTTTAAATCATCTTTGCCAAAAATATGGTGTGCCGGCATAAAATAAGTTTTAACCTTGCGCAATGTTTTGTTTTTTTTTTTTGTTTTTTTTTTTTGCTTCTGAATAATTCCCCACCAATGTCTTGCACAGGTATAAAATTTGTTCTAGTCTCGTTCTTTTCTTTCTTTATTTTCTTTTTAAATGGGTTTCGTGGTTTAAAAAAGTATTCGTTCCTTGTGTGATGGAAACAAGGGACCAAGGATAATTTTCAATTAATATTGATAGAAAAATAATTTGTTTTATTATTATTCATTTCGGCGCTCATCTTCTATTTTATATCATGCATGTATCGATACTAAACTCACGTTTAAGGTCAGATACTGATCACTCCATTTGTACATCATGCTAAAATTGTACTGGCAGAGGTCTGCATCAAAGTTGCTGACATTTGTCCAGACAATCCAGTTTGACGAGCCACACAACTTTCGAAGACGGGTGGCGGTTTATTCACGCATCACAGACAGCAGGTCAGGAATTCTTCTATCGCCCCCCCCCCCCCTCTCTCTCTGTCTCTCGGTCTCTCTGTCTCGACCACTTTCTCTCTCACTCTTTCTTTCTCTCTCTCTCTCTCTCTCTCTCTCTCTCTCTCTCTCTCTCTCTCTCTCTCTCTCTCTCTCTCTCTC
>JBCHJU010000008.1:618-11263 GCA_039654505.1 Plocamopherus imperialis | reverse complement strand
GTTAGGGTTAGGGTTAGAAGTAGCAATTTGCGACGGTTTTCAGTGTCATATTCGTGTTCAGCGCCCTAAAAAACCACTGAAAAACATCGACAAATAGCCGTATTAGAGTGGGGAGTTATACGGTACTTTTACCCTTCTTTCTTTCTGTCATTTCTTCCTTCTTCCCTTTTTCCCTTTTTTCCCTCTTGCTTTCTTTCATTTTTCCATCCTTCCTTCTTTATTTCTTTGTTTCTTTCCTTCTGTACTTCTTCCCTTCTTTCTTTCTTTCCTACCTTATATCTTTCTTTCTTTTCTTTTTTCCTTCTTTCCTTTTTTTTTTTTTTCTATTTCATTTCTTCCCTACTTACCTTCTCTCGTTTTTTCTTCCTTTCATTATTTCCATTTTCTTGCTTTCTTTCTTTCTTCCTTCATTTCTTTCTTTCCTTCTTTTTTTCTTTCTTTCTTTCTTTCTTTCTTTCCTTCTTTTCTTCTTTCCTTTTTTCCTTTTTTCCTTCTTTCCTTCCTTCTTTCTTTTTTTCGTTCTTTCTTTTTTTCCTTCATTCCTTTTTTCTTTCCTTCTATCAGTCTTTCCTTCTTTTGTTCTTTAATTCTTTCCTTCTTTCCTTCTTTCCTTTTTTCTTCTCTCGTTCTCTCTATCTGTCTTTCTTTCCTTCTTTCCCTATTTCCTTCTTTCCTTTTGTCCTTCCTTAATACTTTCGTTCTTTTCTTCTTTTCTTCTCTCTTTCTTACTTTTTTTGTTATTTCCTTCTTTCTTTCATATTTTTTTTATTCTTTCTGTCCTTGTTTAATTCTGTCTTTCTGTCTTTCTTTCATTTTCTTTCTTTCGTTTTATCTTTCATTCATCCCTTCCCTTCTTTCATTCTTTCATTCGTTCCTTCCTTCTTTCTTTTTCTTTCATTCATTCCTTTTTCATTCTTCCCTCTGTCCTTCTTGCCTATTTTCTTTCTTTCTTTCTTTCCCTCTTCCCTTCTTTCCTTCTTTCTTTATTTCTTTCTGCATTTTCTTCTTTCCTTCTTTCTTTCTTTCTGTCTTTCTTTTTTCCTTCTTTCTTTACTTCCTTCTTCCTTCTTCCTTCTTTCCTTCTTTTTTGCCTTCTTTATTTCTTTCTTTTTCTCTTTCCTTCTCCCTTCTTTTCTTTTTTCATTATTTCTTTTTCTCTTACTTTTTTCCTTCTCTCTTTCACTCTTTCTTTCCTTCTGTACTTCTTCCCTTCTTCCTTCTTTCATTGTTTCTTTCTTTATTTCTTACTTTCTTTCATTCTTTTCTTCTTATCTCATTTTCTTCTTTCTTTCTGTCTTTCTTTCCTTAATCCTTTCCTTATTTCCTTCTTTCTTTTTCTCTTTCTTTCCTTCTTCCAGTCATTCCTTCTTTCATTTTTTCCTTCTTTATTTATTTTTTTTCTTTTTTCTGTCTTTCTTTCATTCTCTTTCATTCTTTCTTTCCTTTACTTCTTCCCTTCTTTTCTTCATTATTTCTTTCTTTCTTACTTTAATCCTTTCCTTCTTTCCTTTTTCTTTCTTTCTTTCTTATTTTTCTTGTTTCCTTCCTTCCTTGTTCTTTCCTTTTCCTTTTTCTTCCTATCTTTCTTTCTTTCTTTCCTTCTTTCCTTCTTTACTTCTTCCCTTCTTCCCTTCTTTCCTTCTTTCTTTTTTTCTTTCTTTCCTTTAATTCCTCCTTTCCTTCTTTCTTTCTTTCTTTCCCTTTTTTTTTCTTTCTTTCTTTCATTCCTTCGTTCTTTATTTCTTTCCTTCTTTCTTTCTTTCTTTCTTTCTTTCCTTCCAATGGATCTTTCTTTCTTTCTTTCTGTCTTTTTTCCCGTCTTTCCTTCGTTCTTTCTTCTCTTCTTCCATTCTTTCCTTCTTTCTTGATTCCTTTTTTTCTTACTTTCTTTCTTCCTTTCTATCTTTCTGTTTTTCCTTCTTTACTTTTTTCTTATTTCACTTGTTCCCTTCATTCCTTTTTTTCTTTCTTTCTGTAATACTTTCCTGCTTTCCTTCTTTCCTCCTTTCCTTTTTTCCTCCTTTCCTTCTTCCCTCTTTCCTTCTTTAATTCTTTCCTTTTCTCCTTCTGTAATTTTCTATTTCTTTCTTTCTTTCCTTCTTACTCTCTTACTTTCTGTCTTTCTTTCTTTCTTTCCTTCTTTCCATCTTTCATTCTTTAATTTTTGCCTTTTTTCCTTCTTTCCTTTTTCCGTTCGTTCCTTCTTTCTTTCTTTCTTTCTTTTTTTCTTTCCTTCTTCCCTTTTTTCTTTTTTTCCTACCTTAATTCTTTCTTTCCTTCTTTCTTCTTTTTATTTTTTCTCTTTTCTTTCTTACTTTCCTTCTTTCTTTCTTTCTTTCTTTCTTTCTTTCTTTCTTTCTTTTTTTCTTTCCTTCTTTTCTTCTTTCCTTCTTTCCTTCTTTCCTTCTTTAATCCCTCCGTTCTTTCCTTTTTCCTTCTTTCTTTCTTTTTCTTTCTTTCTTTCTTTCTTTCTTTCTTTCTGTATTCCTTTTCTTCTTTCCTTCTTTTCTTCTTTCTTTCTTTTTCTTTCTTTCTCTCTTTTCTTTTTCCCTTCTTTCCTTCTTTCTTATTTTCTTTCTTTCCTTTTTTCTTTCTCTCCTTCGTTCTTTCCTTCTTTCTTTCTTTCTTTCTTTCTTTCCTTCTTTTTTTCTTTCATTTTTTCCTCCCTTCTTTTTGTCTTTCTTTCTTTTCTTCTTTGCTTCTTTCCTCCTTTTCTTGTGCCCATCTACGCTTCTTCCCTTCTTTCCTTTTTTCTTCCATTCATTCTTTCCCTTTTTCTTCTTTCCTTCATTATTACTTACTTTCTTTCTGTCTTCCCTTCATTTTTTTCTTCCTTTTTTGTGCTTCTTTTCTTCTCTCCATTTTCCTCGTTTCCTTCTTTCTTTCCTCTTTTCCTTTTTTCTTTTTCTTTCTTTCCTTTTTTCCTTCTTTTCTACTTTCCTTCTTTTGTTCTATACTTCTTTCCTTCTTTCCTTTCTTTTTTCTTTTTTTGCTATCTTTCCTTCTTCACTTTATTCCCTCTTTCCTTCATTCCTTTTCCTTCTTCCCTTCTTTCTAATTTCGTGCTTTCTTTCTTTCCTTTTTTCCTTCTTTCATTTTTCCTTCTTTCCTTCTTTACTTCTTTTCTTCTTTCTTTCTTTCTTTCTTTTCTTCTTCTCTTTTCCCCTTCTTTCCTTCTGTCTTTCTTTCATTTCTTCCTTCTTTCCTTTTTTCCTTCTTTCCTTCTTTCTTTCTTTCATTTTTCCATCTTTCCTTCGTTCCTTCCTTCTTTCTTTATTTCTTTCTTTCTTTCCTTCTGTCTTTCTTCCCTTCTCTCTTTCTTTCCTTCCTTGTTTCTTTCTTTCTTTTTCTTCTTTCCTTCTTTCCTTTTTTTTCTACTTCCTTTGTTCCCTTCTTACCTTCTCTCTTTTTTTCTTCCTTTCAGTTTTTTCCCTTTTCTTTCTTTCTTTCTTTCTTTCTTTCATCCTTTCTTCCTTTTTTTTTCTTTCTTTTATTCTTTTTTCTTTCTTTTTTCCTTCTTCTCTCCCTTCCTTTTTCCTTCTTTCCTTCCTTTTTTCTTTTTTTTTTTGCCTTCTTTTTTTTTCTTTCTTTCTTTTTTCCTTCATTCCTTTTTTCTTTCTCTATTTTTCCTTCTTTCCTCCTTTTTTTTTTCTTTTTTACTTCTTTCCTTCTTTCCTTCTTTCCTTCCTTCCTCTTTCCTTCTTTCCTTTTGTCCTTCCTTAATCCTTTCGTTCTTTTCTTTTTTTCTTCTTTCTTTTTTCTTTCTTTCCTTTTTTCGTTATTTCTTTCTTTCTTTCATATTTTTTTTCTTTTTTTCTGTTCTTGTTTAATTCTTTCCTTCTTTCTGTCTTTCTTTCATTTTCTTTCTTGTTTTCTTTCTTTCGTTCTATCTTTCATTCATCCTTTCTTTCCTTCTTTACTTCTTCCCTTCTTTCCTTCTTTAGTTCTTTCCTTCTTTCATTTTCCCTTCTTTCTTTCTTTTCTTTCCTTCTTTCCTTCTTTCCTTCTTTACTTTTTTATCCCTTTTCTTCTTTCCTTCTTTTCTTCTTTCTTTCTTTTTCTTTTTTTTTTCTCTCTTTTCTTTTTCCTTCTTTCCTTCTTTCTTTCTTTCCTTTTTTCTTTCTTTCCTTAGTTCTTTCCTTCCTTCTTTCTTTCTTTCTTTTTTTTCTTTTCTTCTTCTCTCTTTCATTCTTTCCTACATTCTTTCTTTCTTTCTTTTCTTCTTTTTCTTCTTTCCTTCTTTTCTTGTTCCCTTCTACCCTTCTTGCCTACTTTCCTTTTTTTTCTTCCATTCATACTTTGCCTTTTCGTTCTTTCCTTCATTCTTACTTACTTTCTTTCTGTCTTTCCTTCTTTCGTTTTTCTTCATTTTCTTTTTTCTTTTTGCTTCTTTTCTTCTTTCCTTTTTCCTCGCTTCCTTTTCTTTCCTTCCTCTTCTTTTCTTCTTCTTTTGTTCTATATTTTTTTCCTTCTTTCTTTTTTTTTCTTTTTTTTTTTTTTTTTTTTTTGCTATCTTTCCTTCTTTACCTCTTTCCCACTTTCCTTCATTCCTTTTTCCTTCTTTCCTTCTTTCTTCTTTCGTGCTTTCTATCTTTCTTTCTTTCCTTCTTTCATTTTCCTTCTTTCTTTCTTTCTTTCTTTTCTTCTTCTCTTTTTCCCTTCATTCCTTTTTTCTTTCTTTCATTTTAATTCTTCTTTCTTTTTTCCCTTCTTTCCTTCTTTCTTTCTTTCATTTTTCCATTTTTCCATCGTTCCTTCCTTCTTTCTTAGTTTTTTTCCTTCTGTCCTTCTTTCCTTCTTTCTTTCTCTCCTACCTAATTTCTTTCTTTCTTTTCTTTTATCCTTCTTTTTTCCTTCTTTTCTCCCTTCCTTTTTCGTTCTTTCCTTCTTTCCTTCCTTATTTCTTTTTTTTCTTTTTTTCCTTCATTCCTTTTTTTTCTTTTTCTATTTTTCCTTCTTTTCTTCTTTCAGTCTTTCCTTCCTTCGTTCTTTAATTCTTTTTTTTTTTTTTTTTTTTTTGCTTTCTTTCCTTCTTTCCTTCTTTCCTTCTTTTCTACTTCCTTCCTTCCTTTTTTCTTCTTTCGTTCTCTCTATCTTTCTTTCTTTCCTTTTCCTCTTTCCTACTTTCCTTTTGACCTTCCTTAATCCTTTCGTTCTTTTCTTCTTTTCTTCTTTCTTCCTTTATTTTTGTCTTTCCTTTTTTCGTTATTTCCTTCTTTCTTTCATATTCTTTTCTTTCTTTCTGTCCTTGTTTAATTCTTTCCTTCTTTCTGTCTTTCTTTCATTTTCTTTCTTTTTTTTTTCTTTCTATGGTTCTATCTTTCATTCCTCCTTTCTATCCTTCTCTTGCGGCCCTTTGTTCCAGAGTGGAGCCACAGGATTAAGTCAAGTAAGTCATCCTTCTTTACTTCTTCGCTTCTTCCCTTCTTTCCTTTTTTCTTTCTTTACTTCTTTATTCCTTTTCTTCTTTCCTTCTTTTCTTCTTTCCCTTTTTCTTTCTTTCTCTCTTTTTTTTTTCCCTTCTTTCCTTCTTTCTTTTTTTTCCCTTTTTCTTTCTTTCCTTCGTTCTTCCTTCTTTCTTTCGTCCATTTTTTTCTTTTATCTTTCTTTCTTTTTTTCCATATTTTTTCTTTATTTCTTTTTTCCTTCTTTCTTTCCTTCTTTCTTTCTTTCTTTCTCTCTTTCTTTCCTTCTCTTTTTCTTTCCTTAATCCTTTCCTTCTTTCCTTCTTTCTTTCTGTCTTTTTCTCTTTCTTTTCTTCTCGTCTTCTTTCCTTCATTCCTTCTTCCATTCTTTCCTTTTTTATTTATTTTTTTTCTTACTGTCTTTCTTTCCTTCTCTCTTTCATTCTTTCTTTCCTTCTTTACTTCTTCCCTCCTTCTCCTCTTTCTTACTTTAATCTTTTCCTTCTTTAATCCTTTCGTTCTTTCCTTCTTTCTATTTCGTTCCTTCCTTCTTTCCTTCCTTCTTTCTTTTTCTTTCTTTCTTTCTTTCTTTTCTTCTTTCTTTCTTTTCTTCTTTCCTTTTTTTCGTTCTTTCCTTCTTTTTTTCTTTCATTTTTCTTTCTTTCTTTTTTTTTCTCCTTCTTTCATTCTTTCCTTATTTACTTCTTTATTCCTTTCCTTCTTTCCTTCTTTCCTTCATCTCTTCTATCTTTCTTTTTCTTTCTCCCTCTCTTTTCTTCTTCCCATTTTCTTTTTCTTTCTTTCTTTCCTTTCTGTTTTCCTTCTTTCCTTCGTTCTTTCCTTATTTCTTTCTTTCTTTCTTTCCTTCTTCTTTTTTCATTCTTTCATAACTTCTTCCTTTTTTTCTTTTCTTCTTTGCTTCTTTCCTTCTTTTCTTTTTCCCTTCTACCCTTCTTCCCTTCTTTCCTTTATTTCTTCCATTCATTCTTTCCATTTTCTTTCTTTCCATCATTCTTACTTACTAACTTACTTTCTGTCTTTCCTTCTTTTTTCTTTCTTTTTTTCTTTTTTTTTCTTCTTTCTTTTCTTCCTTCCTTTTTCCTTCTTTTCTTCTTTCCTTCCTTTTTTCTTTTTTTTCTTTCTTTTTTTCCTTCATTGTTTTTTTCTTTTTCTATTTTTCTTTCTTTCCTTCTATCAGTCTTTCCTTCTTTCGGTCTTTAATTCTTTCCTTCTTTCTTTCTTTTTTTTCTTTTTTGCTTTCTTTCCTTCTTTCCTTCTTTCATTTTTTTCCTTTTTTATTTATTTTTTTTTCTTTCTTTCTGTCTGTCTTTCCTTCTCCCTTTCATTCCTTTTTTTCTCCTTCTTTACTTCTTCCCTCCTTCTCTTCTTTCTTTCTTTCTTTCTTACTTTAATCTTTTCCTTCTTTCCTTTTTTCCTTCTTTAATCCTATCGTTCTTTTCTTCTTTCCATTTCGTTTTTTCCTTGTTTCCTTCCTTTTTTTTCTTTTTCTTTCTTTCCTTCTTTCTTCTCCACTTTCCCATTTTCTTTCTTTCCTTCTTTCTTTCTTTCATTTTTCTTTCTTTCTTTCATTTTTCTTTCTTTCTTTGTTTTTCTCTTCTTTCCTTCTTTACTTCTTTATTCCTTTCCTTCTTTCCTTCTTTCCTTCTTTATTCCTTTCCTTCTTTCCTTCTTTCCTTCTTTTCTTCTATCTTTCTATTTCTTTCTCCCTCTCTTTTCTTCTTCCCATTTTCTTTTTCTTTCTTTCTTTCTTTTTTTCATTCTTCCATACCTTCTTTCTTTTTTCTTTTCTTCTTTGCTTCTTCCCTTCTTTCCCTTTTCTTTCTGTCCATCATTCTTACTTACTTTCTTTCTTTTTTTTTCCTTCTTTTTTCTTTCTTTTTTCCTTCTTTTCTTCCTTCCTTTTTCCTTCTTTCCTTCTTTCCTTCCTTCTTTCTTTTTTTCATTCTCTCTTTTTTCCTTCATTCCTTTTTTCTTTTTCTATTTTTCTTTCTTTCCTTTTTTCAGTCTCTCCTTCTTTCTTTTTTTTTTCTTTTTTGCTTTCTTTCCTTCTTTCCTTTTTTCATCTTTCTTTCTTTCCTTGTGTTCTTCCTTAATCCTTTCGTTCTTTTCTTCTTTTCTTCTTTCTTTCTTTCCTTCTTTTCTTCTTTCTTTCTTTCTTTCCTTCTTTACTTGTTTCCCTTTTTACTTCTTTCCTTTTGCCTTCGCTCCTTTTTTCTTCTTTCGTTCTTTTTTTTCTTTCTTTCCTTTTTTACTTCTTTCCCTTTTTACTTCTTTCCTTTTGCCTTCGCTCCTTCTTTTTTCTTTTTTTCTTTATTTCCCTTTCTTCCTTCATTCCTTCTTTCCTCCTTTCAGTCTTTCTTTCATTTTCTTTCTTTCTTTCCTTCTTTCCTTCTTTCTTTCTTTTCTTCTTCCCTTCTTCCCGTATTCCCTTCTTTCCTTCATTCCTTCTTTCTTGTTTCTTTCTCTTTTTTCCTTCTGTCTCTCTTTCTTTCCTTCTTTCTTTACTTCCTTCTTTGTTATTTCCTTCTTTCCTTCATTCTTTCTTTCTTTCTTTTCCTCTTTCTTTCCTTCTTTCCTTCTTTTCTTCTTTCCTTCTCCATTCTTTCCTTCTTTCCTTCTTTCTTTATTTCTTTCTCTCTTACTTTCTTTCTTTCCTTCTCTTTTTCATTCTTTCTTTCATTCTTTACTTCTTCCCTTCTATCCTTCATTCTTTCTTTCTTTTTTTTCTTTATTCCTTTCCTTCTTTCCTTTTTTTCTTTCTTTCTTTCCCTCTATCTTTCTCTCTATTTTTCCTTCTTTCCTTTTTCCTTCTATCCTTCTTTCTTTCTTACTTTCTTTCCTTCTTTTCTTCTTTTCTTCTTTTCTTCTTTCCTTCTTCCCTTTCTCCCTTCTTCCATTCATTCTTTCTTTCTTTCTTTCTTTAATACTTTCCTCCTTACCTTCTTCCGTTCTTTTCTTCTTCTTTTCTTCCCTCTTTCCTTCTTTCACTCTTTCGTTCTTAAATTCTTTCCTTTTTTTCCTTCTTCAATTTTCGATTTCTTTCCTTCTTTCCTTCTTTCTTTCTTTCTTTCCTTCTTTCTTTCTTTCTTTCTTTCTTCCTTTCTTTGCTTCCTTCTTTCCTTCTTTCTTTTTCACTTTCTTTCTTTCTTTCTTTCCTCCTTTCCTTCTTTCCTTCTTCAACTGTTTCCTTTTTTCCTTATTTAGTTTTTTCCTCCTTTAGTTTTTCCGTCTTTCTTTCTTTCCTTCTTAATTTTTTTCTTTCTTTCCTTCTTTCCTTCTTTCATTTTCCCTTCTTTCCTTCTTTCATTTTCCCTTCTTTCCTTCTTTCCGTTTTTATCTTTTATTTTCCTTCTTTCCTTCTTTCTTTCTTTCTTTCCTTCTTTCGTTCTTTCTTTCTTTCCTTTTTTTTCTTTATTTCCTTCTTTAGACCTTTCCTTCTTTCCTTCTTTTCTTCTTTCTTTCTTTTACTTTCTTTCGTTCTTTTCTCCGTCCCCTTTTCTCTTTTCTCCTTTCTTTCTTACTTTCTTTCATTTTTTCCTTCTCTCCTTCTTTCCTTCCTTCTTTCATTATTTCTTTATTTCTTTCCTTCTTTCGTTCTGCCCTTCTTCCTTTCTTTCCTACTTCTTTTTTCTCTCTTTTCTTCTTTCCTTCTTCCCTTTTTATCTGCTTCCTTTGTTACCTTCATTCCTTTTTTCTTCCTTTGATTATTTCCCTTTTCTTTCTTACTTTCCTTCTTTCTTTCCTTCTTTTTTACTTTCCTTCTTTTTTCTTTCTTTCTTTCCTTCTTTTCTCCTTTCCTTCTTCCTTCTTTCCTTCTTTCCTACCTTCCTTTCTTATTTTCTTTCTTTCTTTTTTCCTTCTTTCTTTTTTTCTTTTTCTATTTTTTTCTTCTTTCCGTCTTTCTTTCTTTCGTTCTTTAATTCTTTCCTTCTTTATCTCTTTTTCTTTTTTTTTTTTTTTTAACTTTCTTTGCTTATTTCCTTCTTTCCTTCTTTTCTTTTTCCTTTCTTCCTTCTATCTTCTTTCGTTTCCTCTATCTGTCTTTCTTTCCTTCTTTTCTTTTGTCTTTCTTTAATCCTTTTGTTCTTTTGTTTTTTTCTTCTTTCTTTCTTTCTTTCTTTCATATTTTTTTCTTTCTGTTCTTGTTTCCTTGTTTCATTCTTTCTGTCTTTCTTTCATTTTCTTTCTGTTTTTCTGTCGTTCTTTCTTTCATTCATTCTTTCTTTCCTTCTTTCCTTCTTTCCTTCTTTCCTTCTACTTTTCTTTTTACTTTCTTCCCTTCTTCGTTCTTCCTTCTTTCTTTCTTCTTTCTGCGTTTTCTTCTTTCCTTCTTTCCTTCTTTCTTTATTTCTTTTTTTCCTTCTTTCTTTACTTCCTTCTTCGTTCTTTCCTTCTTTCCTTCCAAATTTCTTTCTTTCTTTTTCTCTTTCTTTCCTTCTTTCCTTCTCCATTCTTTCCTTCTTTCTTTATTTCTTTCTCTCTTACTTTCTCTCTTTCATTCTTTCTTTCCTTCTTTACTTCTTCGCTTCTATTCTTCATTCTTTCTTTCTTTCTTTCTTTCTTTCTTTAATCCTTTCATTCTTTCCTTCTTTCTTTCTTTTTTACCTCTTTCTTTCTTTCCATTTTTCCTTCTTTCCTTTTTCCTTCAAACCTTTTTTCATACTTACTTTTTTTCTTCTTTCCTTTTTTCCTTTTTTCTTCCTTTCTTTCTTTCCTTTTCCGTCCATTCCTTCTTTTTTTCTTTCTTTTTTTCTTCCCTTCTTTTTTTCTTTCTTTCCTTCTTTCCTTCTTTCTTTCTTTCTTTTTTCTCTTCTTCTTTCCTTCTTTCTTTCATATTTTTTTTCTTTCTTCCTTTCCGTCTTTCCTTATGTCATTCTTCCTTTCTTTGTTCCTTTTTCTTTCTCTTTTATTTCTTTCGTTCTTTTCGTTCCTTCTTTACTTCTTACCCTCTTTCCTTCTTTCTTTCTTTCTTTAATCCTTTCCTTTTTTCCATCTTTCCTTCTTTTCTTCTTTCCATCTTCCCTTCTTTTCTTCTTTCCTTCTTCCTTTCTTCCCTTATTTCATCTTTCCTCTTTTCTTTTTTTCTCTCTGACCAACTGTTTTCTTCCTTTTGTCTCTCCTTTAAGTCCTAGTCTCTCTGCCCTCCCTCTGTGTCTCTCTCTCTCCCTCTCTCTCTCTCTCTCTCTATCTCTGTATTCACCCCCGCTCAAACCCTGTTC
>JBCHJU010000004.1:22506-37100 GCA_039654505.1 Plocamopherus imperialis | reverse complement strand
ATATTCCAATATTTTAAAAAGAAACCTTTACAACTTTTTATCGTATTTATCATATTTTTATCGTAAATAATAATAACTATCCTGCCATCTGATTACCCCAAATAGAAAGCCCTGAGATCGTCCTCTTTGGATGTACTGGGCTATACATCAAACAAACAAACAAACCTTCCACCCCCACCCATTCCCCTCCCCTCCAAAACGAAAACCCAAAAAGCAAAACAAAAACAACCCAAAAAGTCCCACAATAAACTAACACTGCGCAAGAAAAGCTATAACATATTGCAATGAATGTAAGGGAAGAGGAAAACAAAAGTTGAAAGAAGAAAAAGGGATAATAGCAATTGAGGTCTTGCTGCCAAACACCGCTTTTGACTTTCACTATGGTTTATATCATACTCGTAGCTGTCCCATGATGCTGATGTGCTGCAAACATGGGTAAAAGCATTGAGATACGTTGAGTATGGATGTCTGGCTTCCAGGTCTCTCCGTGTCCTTGGTGAGGGAGTAACGAAGGTCAAGGTTGGCTGTGGAGTCAGCACGGTATGATCGAGACGTCGGTTTTTAGGGTCGCTGAAAGGTGAGGGGACAGACACTGTGAGTCTGTGCATGGGTAACCCTTCTGGTCCGCATGAAGATTTCTTGTAGATGCTGGCTGGGAGTGAGTCTAGCAAGACTTCTGGTCAAGACAACGGCAAGGCAGTTGGCCCTCTGCTGCCATTTGATTGAAGTTGGGAGATGTCGAAACCAATGACCACGGACGATGGATTCTGTCTGTCCTTTCTCTATTTTACCTTTTCTATTCTATTTCAAATCTCTTTGTCTAGTTCTTATTACATGATATACCTTGAATTATCATAAGTATATGCATAACCTTATTGCTTTATTATTAATATGTTTCGTGTATTTATTTGTCTTTTGTATGCTTTCGGTTTCGGTTTCTGTTGATTTTTTTCCTCTCGAGATTTTTCCGTTTCAGATATGGTACACAAGCAATGATGGTTCTGGCATGACGTTTTCTTCATATAAGGACACGATGATAAGTAAAACACGGGGATTTTCTCTCTTTTAATATTTACCTTTTTCTCAGATATCTTACTTAATATTTTGTTTGATTTATTTATTTCTGGTCCTGTTGAAAATCTTAACATAACGGATAACTAGAGTCCTGTAGCCTTGAAATATTTTTTCCTTTTCAATGCAACAACCACGACGACTACAAAGACGACGGACGTCGTTGTCGTTGTCATTGTTTTATTTGTTTGTTTTTTTTTAGGTCGTCGTCGTTGCCTACATTGTGGTCGTTGTCGTTGTCGTCGTTGTCGTCGTTGTTGCCGTTGTCGTCGTTGTTGTCGTCGTCGTCGTTGTTCTCGTCGTCGTTGACGTTGTTGTTGTTGTTGTCGTCGTTGTCGTTGTCGTTGTTGTTGTTGTCGTTGTTGTCGTCGTTGTCGTTGTTGTTGTTGCTGTCGTTGTTGTCGTCGTTGTGTTTCTCGTTATTGTTGTCGTCATCGTTGTTGTTGTCGTTGTCGTTGTTGTTGATGTTGTCATGATGGTCATCGTTGTGTTTCTCGTTATTGTTGTCGTCATCGTTGTTGTTGTCGTTGTCGTTGTTGTTGATGTTGTCGTGGTGGTCATCGTCGTATTTCTCGTTATTGTTGTCGTCTTCGTTGTTGTCATTGTCGTTGTAGTTCTCGTTGTTGTTGTCGTTGTCGTCGTAATCGTCAATGCCATCGTTGTCGTTATTTTTGTTGCTTGCTGGTTTGTTTGTGTTTTTTTTTTTTGTCGTCGCTGTTGTTTGTTGTTATTGTCTGTTGGTTTTTGGTGTATTGCTGTTGTTTTTTGTTGTGTTATTGTTGTTATCATTTGTTGCTGCTGTTTTTACTGTTGTTTTTGTTTGTTGTTGTTGTTTTTGTTTTTTTGTTTTTTTTTGTAGTTGTTGTCGTTATTTGTTGCTGCTGTTGTTTGTGGTTGGTGTTGTTGTTGTTGTTGCTGTTTGTCGTTGTTTTCGTATGTTGTTGTTGATGATGTTTCGTTTGTTGTTGCTCTTGTTTTCTTTTTTGTTCTTTGTTATTTGTTGTTGATTTTTGTTGTTATTTTTTATATGTTTGTTGCCGTTGCTGTTGTTTTTGTTGTTTTTGCTTTTTGCTATTGTTGTTTTGCTGTTTTTGGTGTTGTTTTATGTTGTTGATTCGTCATCGTTGTCCATGTTATTTGTTGGGGTTGATTTTGTTGTTTGTTGTTGTTGCTGTTGTTGGTGGTTTCGGGTTATTTTTTTTTTATTGTTCTAAGTGGTGTTTGTGAAGTTGCTGTTGTTGTTGGTGGTGGTTGTGGTGGTGATGGTGGTAGTGGTCTTTGTTGTTTTTATTCTTGTGTATTCTTGTTGTCGTTGTCATTGTTGCTGTTGTCGTCGACTGTTGTTGTTTTTGTTGTTTGCTTTTCTTGCAGTTGCTTTTGTTATTTTGACTGCTTCATATTATTGTTATTTGGTGTTTCCTGTTGTTGTTTTTGTTTGTTGTTGCTTGGTGTTGTCGTTGTTGTTGTCGTTATCGTTGTTTTTGTCGTTGTTGTTGTTGTCGTTGTTGCGGTGTCGTTGATGTTGTCGTTGTTGTTGTCGTTGCCGTTGTTTTTGTCGTTGCCGTTGTTGTTGTTTTCGTTGTTGTCGTTGTTGTTGTCGTTGTTGCCGTTGTCGTTGTTGTTGTCGTTGTCGTTGTTGTAGTTGTCGTTGTTGTCGTTGTCGCTGTTGTAGTTGTCATTGTTGTCGTTGTTGTTGTCATTGTCGTTGTTGTCGTTGTTGTCGTTATCGTTGTTGTTTTCGTTGTTATCGTTGTCGTTGTTGTCGTTGTCGTTGTTGTTTTCGTTGTTGTTGTTGTCGTTGTCATTGTTGTAGTTGTCGTTGTTGTTTTCTTTGTTGTTGTCGTTGTTGTCGTTGTCGTTGTCTTTTTTGTTGTCGTTGTTTTTGTCGTTGTTGTTGTCGTTGTCGTTGTTTTTGTCGTTGTCGTTGTTGTCGTTGTCGTTGTTGTTGTCGTTGTTGTTCTCGTTGTTGTTGTCGTTGTCGTTGTCGTTGTTGTTGTCGTTTTGTTGTCGTTGCCGTCGTCGTTGTTGTTGGAGTTGTTGTCGTTGTCGTTGTTGCTGTCGTTGTTATTGTTATTGTCGTTATCGTTGTCGTCGTTGTTGTCGTTGTTATTGTCGTTGTTTTCGTTGTTGTTGTCGTCGTTGTTGTTGTTGTTGTTTTTGGCGTTGTTGTCGTTGTTGTTTTTGTCGTTGTTGTTGTTGTTGTCGTTGTTGTTTTTGTCGTTGTTGTTGTCGTTGTTGTTGCTGTCATTTTTGTTGTCGTTTTTGTTGTCGTTGTTGTCTTTTTTGTCGTTATTGTCGTTTTCGTTATTGCAGTTATTGTCCTTGTCGTTGTTGTTGTCGTTCTTGTTGTTTCTGTTGGGTTTTTTTCTTTGTTGTTGTTTGTTGCTTTTGTTGTCTTGTTGTTGTTGTCGCTATTGTTGTTGTTGTTGCCGTTGCTTTTGATGTTGTTCATTATTGTTTTTTGTTGTTGTTTATTGTTGTTGTTTGTTGGTTTTGTTTGTTGCTGTTGCTGCTGGGTTTTTTCTTCTGTTGTTTGTTGTCCTTTGTAGTTGTTGTTTGTTGTTTTTGTTATTTGTTGTTGTTGTTTGTTGTTTGGTGTTATAAGTGGTCATGGTGTTGGCTTTGTTTGTAGTGATTTTGTTCCTGTTTGTGTTACGTTGGTTTTCTTGGTGACGGTGTTGGTTTTGTTAATGATGGTGGTGATTTTCCAGGTGATGGTGCTGGTTTTGTTGGTGACGGTGTTGTTGGTGGTGTCGGGGTTTTTGTTGTTGATGGTGTTGGTTTCGTTTGTGACAATATTGCTATGAAGTGACAGTATTGGCTTTGTTGGTGACTATTTCGTGGTCTCGTTTTTTTTTCTTTTCTATTTTTTTTTTTTAGTTGGTGGCGTGTTGTTTTTTGTGTGTGTTTTTTGTGATGGTTTTTGGAGACGGTGTTAGTTTTGTTGGTGATCGTGAAGATTTATTTTTTTTACGTCGGAGCCTTGGAGTCTTTGACAACGGTGTTGGTATTGTTGGTGACGGTCTTGTTATTGGTGACGATTTGTTACTGATGGTGATGCTTTTTGGTGATGGTGTTGTATGGTTTTGTTGTTGAAGGTTTGTTGTTGATCCTGGTGATGGTGTTGTTAGTGATCATATTGGTTCTTGTGATGTTGGCTTTGTTGGTGTTGGTAACGGTTTTTTTTTTTTGGGTGGTAACGTTGTTGGCTTTGTTCATGATGGTGTTGTATGCGACAGTACTAGTCTTGCTCTTGAGGGTGACGATTTTGTTGGTGACGGTGTTTGTGATGGTGTTGGTTTTCTCGGGTGATGGTGTTTTGTTGGTGACGGGTTGGTTTTTTGTTTTTTTTTTGGTTTTTTTTTTTTGGTTTGCTATTGATGGAGTTGATGTTGATGGTGCTATCATTTTGTGTGTGTT
This sequence comes from Plocamopherus imperialis, assembly GCA_039654505.1. Classification (NCBI taxonomy): domain Eukaryota; kingdom Metazoa; phylum Mollusca; class Gastropoda; order Nudibranchia; family Polyceridae; genus Plocamopherus; species Plocamopherus imperialis. Next base: position 32,609 of record JBCHJU010000004.1, on the reverse strand, counting down.
GACGCTGTTGTTTTTAATGGTCTTGGTATTGTTTATGATCGTGTTGGTTTTGTTCGTGACGGTGTTGATTTTGTTGGTGACGTTCTCGGTTTAGTTGGTCATTGTATTCGTTTTGTTGGTGATGGTGATGGTGATGCTTGTGTTCGTGATAGGTTTGTTGTTGGTGACGGTGTTGAATGTGCTGGTTTTGGTGTTGTTGGTGTCGTTGTTCTTGACGTGGCTGGTTTTGCCTGTGACTGTGAGTGGTGACGGAATCGGATTTGTTGCTTCTGGTTTTGGTTGTGATTTTTTTATAGTTCTTTTGCTGTTGGTGTTGTTCTTGACGGGGTTGGTTTTGATGATGATGATGGTGTTGGTAGTTTTGGTGTCGGTGTTGTGGTCCACGTTGTTGGTTTTATTGGTGATGGTGTTGGTGGTGTTTATGTTGCTTTTGATTTAGTTAGTTTCCGTTTTGATTAGTCTTGGTTTTGTTCGTGTTTGTTTGGTGGTGATTGTGTTGGTGGTGATGGTGAAGATTTTTCTTTGGTATCGGTGTTCTTATTCAGGGTATTGGATTTTGATGATGGTGTTGGTTTTGTTGTTGATTTTTTTCTTGGTATTGATCTTGTTGTTGAGGGTCGGTTTAGTTTCGGAGTGTACTGGTTGTGATATTGTTTGTCTTTTATGTCGGTGTCGTTGTTTACCGTGTTTGATTTCGGAGATTGGGTAGTTTGCAACGGTGGTGGCTTTCTTGGTGTCTTTGTTTTTGTCGACGAACTTTGTTTCATTGGCGATGGTGTTGTTGTTTGTTTCGTTGTTTTTTTGTGTGTGTTTTTGTTAGTGGTTGTTTTGTTTTTTGGTGTTTTTTTGTTTGTTTGTTTTTGTTTTTGTTTTGTTTTTTGTTTTGTTTTGTTTGTTTGTTTTTTTTTTGGGGGGGGGGTGTTGTTGTCCACGGTGTTTGTTTTGTTTGTGATGGTGTTGGTGGTGGTATTTTTTTTTATGTTGTCCGTGATATACTTGACAGCATTTGCTTTGCTGGTGATGGTGTCGGCTTATGGTGTTGGCTTTGTTGATGTTGGTTTTGGTTTCGATGCTGTTGATTTAGTTAGTGATGGTGTTGATGGTGATGCCGTGAGCTTTGTTGGTTTCGATGTTGGTAGTGTTGGTGGTGTTGGTGGTGATGGTGTTGGTTTTTCTGTTGTTGGTTTTTGTTTTGTTTTTGTTTTTTTGGTGGTTTGCTTTTTGTTTTTTGTTGAGTTTTTTTTTGTGTGTTGGCGTTTTTGGTAATTTTGTTGGTGACATTGTTTTTTTTTTCTTTGTGTTTTTATTTCGTGATTGATTTGTTTGTTTGGGTTTTTTTTTTACGATGATGGTTGTTTTGATGGTAATGGTGTTATTCTTGGTGTTATTCGTTTCATTGGTGGTTGTGTTGGTGGTGATTGTGTTCGTTATATTGGTGTCCGTTTTGAGATTGATGGTGTTGGTGGTGATGATTTTGGTGGTGTTGTTGTTGGTGTTGTTGGTTTAGATGGTCGTGGTTTTGGTGGTGATGGTATCATTTTTGTTTGTATTGGTGTTGTTGTTGAATGTATTGGTCTTGTTAGTGATGGTGTTGGTGGTGATGTGTTCGTTTGATTGGTGTCGCTGTTTGTTGAGATGGTTCTCGTTTTTGTTGTTTCGTTGTTGGTGGAGATGGTCTTGATTTTGTTGCTGTCAGTCATGTTGTTCAACGGTGTTGTTTTTTGCTTTGTTTTTTGGGGTTGTGTGGGTTTTTTTTGTGTGTCTTTTATGGTGTTGCTGGTGCCGGTGTTGGTGTTTTTGATGTTGACCCAGCTGTTGGTGGGTTTTTTTTCTGGTATCGATGTTGGTAGTGATGGTTTTGATTGTGATGGTGTTGGGTTTTTTGTTGAGTTTTTGTGTTGTTGTTTTTTTCTTTGCGTCGGTTTTGGTGGTGATGTTGTTGTTAGTGAATGTCTCGGTGGTTATTGTGTTGGGGTTTTTTTGGGTGTCGGTGTTGGTAGTGATGGTGTCGGTTTTGATGGTAATGGTGTTGGTAATATTGATGCTAATTTTGTTGGTGTTGGTGGTGATGGTGTTGGTTTTGTTGGTGTCGGTGTTGATAGTGTTGGTGGTATTGCTGGTGACGATGTTTTGTTTTTGTTGGTTTTTTTTGGTTTTTATCGTTGATTTTTCTCGTTTTTTTTTGGAGGAGGGGGGGGGGGGGTTCTTTTTGTCTTTTTGGTGTCGGCGTTTCCGGTGAGTGTGTTGGATTTGTTGGTGATAGGTTTTTATATGGTGTTGGTTTTGGTCGCAATGGTGTCAGTGGTGATGGTGTTGAGTTTTTTGTTGTTGTTTGTTTGTTGGTTGGTTTTTCGAGGGGGGGGGGTTGTTTTCTTTTGTTGGTGATGGTGTTAGTGGCGATAGTGCCGTTGTTGTTGTTTTGTTTGTTTAATTGTTTGTCTTTTTTGTTGTTATTTTTCTTTTGATAATAGTGCTGCTGGTGGTGGTGTTGCTATGTTGGTGATGGTGTCAATGGTGATGGTGGCGGTGTTGTTCTTGTCGGGGGTTTGTTTTTGTTGGTGACAGTTTTGCTTTTCTTGTTGCCGGTGTATGTTTTTCGTGTGCCTGTGTTTATATTCTGTTTGATGGTGTTGGTTTTGTTGTTGACGGTGTTGATTTCTTGTTGACGGTGTTGATTTTCTTGTTGACGGTGTTGGTTTTGCGTATGACATATTTGATTTTTTTGTTGGCAGTTTTGGTTTTGTGTGTGGCCGTGTTGATTTTCTTGTTGACAGTGTTGGTTTTGTATGTGGCGGTGTTTGTTTTCTTGTTGACCCTGTTGATTTTCTTGTTGACGGTATTGGTTTTCTTGTTGACGGTGTTGGTTTTGTGTATGACGGTGTTGGTTTTCTTGTTGATGGTGTTGGCTTTGTGTAAGATGGTGTTGGTTTTCTTGTTGACAGTGTTGGTTTTGTGTGAGATGGTGTTGATTTTCTTGTTGACGGTATTGGTTTTCTTGTTGACGGTGTTGGTGTTGTGTATGACGGTGTTGGTTTTCTTGTTGATGGTGTTGGCTTTGTGTGTGACGGAGTTGATTTTCTTGTTGACGGTGTTGGTTTTGTGGATGACGGTGTTGATTTTCTAGTTGACGCTTTTAGTTTCAGTTGACGGTGTTGGTTTTGTTGTTGACGGTGTAGATTGTCTTGTTGACAGTGTTGGTTTGGTTGGTGACGGTTTTGGTTTTCTTGTTGACGGTATTGGTTTTGTGTGTGACAGTATTGATTTTCATGTTGATGTTGTTGGTTTTTTGTTTGGCCGTGTTGATTTTCTTGTTCGTGGTGTTGCTTTTGTGGATGACGGTGTCGATTTTCTTGTTGACAGTTTTGGTTTTGGGGCTGACGGTGTTGATTTTCTTGTTGGCGGTATTGGTTTTGTGTGTGGCGATGTTGAATTTCTTGTTGATGGCGTTGGTTTTCCTTTTAAGGTCTTAATTTTTTGTTGTTGACGATGTTGCTTTTGTTGTTGACGGTATTGGTTTTCTTGGTGACGGTGTTGGTTTTGTGTGTGACAGTGTTGATTTTCTTGTTGACAGTGTTGGTTTTCTTGTTGACGGTGTTTGTTTTTGTTGTTGATGGTGTTGATTGTCTTATTGACGATGTTGGTTTGGTTGGTGATGGTTTTGATTTTCTTGTTGACGGTGTTGGTTTTGTGTCTGACGATGTTGATTTTCTTGTTGGCGGTATTGGTTTTGTGTGTGGCGATGTTGATTTTCACATTGATGGCGTTGGTTAAGGTCTGGATTTTTGTTGTTGACGATGTTGCTTTTGTTGTTGACGGTGTTGATTGTCTTGTTGACGGTGTCGGTTTGGTTGGTGACGGTTTTTGATTTTTTTGTTGACGGTGTTGGTTTCCTTGGTGACGGTTTTGGTTTTCTTGTTGACGGTGTTGGTTTGGTTGGTGACGGTTTTGGTTTTCTTGTTGACGGTGTTGGTTTGGTTGGTGACGTTTTTGGTTTTCTTGTTCACAGTGTTGGTTTGGTTGGTGACGGTTTTGGTTTTTCTCGTTGACGGTGTTGTTTTTGTGTGTGACGCTGTTGATTTTCATGTTGACGATGTTGGTTTTTTGTGTAGAGGTGTTGATTTTCTTGTTAACTGTATTGGTTTTGTCTTTGAGGGTTTTTGTTTTCTTGTTGACGGTTTTGGTTTTTTGTGTGACGGTGTTGATTTTCATTTTCACAGTGTTACTTTTTTGTGTAGCCGTGTTAATTTTCTTTTTGGCGGTATTGCTTTCGTTGGTGACGGGTTTGGTTCTCTTTTTGACGGTATTGGTTTTCTTGGTGACGGTGTTGGCTTTGTTGTTGAAGGTGTTGATTGTCTTTTGATGGTGTTGGTTATGTTGGTGACAGTTTTGGTTTTCTTTTTGATGTTGGTGGTTTTGTGTGTGACTGTGTTGATTTTTTTTGTTGACGGTGTTGGTTTTGTGTGTCACGGTGTTGATTTTCTTGATGACGGTGTTGGTTTATTTTGTGATTGTGTTGATTTTCTTGTTTACGGTTTTGGTTTTGTGGGTGACGATGTTGATTTTCTTGTTAACTGTGTTGGTTTTGTCTTTGAGGGTTTTTGTTTTCTTGTTGACGGTTTTGGTTTTGTGTGTGAGGGTGTTGATTTTCATGTTGACAGTTTTTTGGCCGTGTTGATTTTCTTTTTGACGGTATTGTTTTTGTTGGTGGGGGTTTGGTTTTTTCTTCTTCACGGTGTTCGTTTGGTTGGTCACGGTTTTTGTTTTCTTGTTGACGGATTTGGTTTTGTCTCGACGGTGTTGATTTTCATGTTGACGGTGTTGGTTTTTTGTGTGGCGCTGTTGATTTTCTTGTTGGCGGTCTTGATTTTTTTGGTGACGGGTTTGTTTTCTTGTTGACGGTTTTGGGGTTGTTTGTGACGGTGTCGGTGTGTGTTGTGGTGTGGATTTTCTTGTTGAAAGCATCAATTTTGTTGTTGGCGGTATTGGTTTTTTGTGTGGCGGTGTTGATTTTTTTGTTGGCGATGTTCGTTTTGTTGGTGACGAGTTTGGTTTTCTTGTTGACTGTGTTGGTGTTGTTTGTGACGGTGTAGGTTTTCTTGGTGACGGTGTTGGTTTTGTGTGTGACGGTGTTGATTTCTTGTTAACGGTGTTGGTTTTCTTGTTGACGGTGTTGATTTTCTTGTTGACTGTGTTGGTTTTGTGTGCGGCGATGTTGATTTTCTTGTTGAAGGCATCGATTTTCTTCTTGACAGTGTTGGTTTTCTGTGTGACCTTGTTGATTTTTTTGTTGACGGTGTTGGTTTTGTCTGTGACAGTGTTGATTTCTTATTGACAGTGTTGGTTTTGTGTGTGACGGTGTTGATTGTCTTGTTGACAGTGTTGGTTTGCTTGGTGACGGTGTTGATTTTGTGTGTGACGGTGTTGATTTTCATGTTGACGGTTTTTTTTTTTTTTTGTGTAGCGATGTTGATTTTCTTGTTGGCAGTGTTGGTTTTGGTGGTGACGGGTTTGATTTTTTTGTTGACGCTGTTGGTATTGTATGTGACGGTGTTGATTTTCTTGTTGGCGGTATTGGTTTTGTGTGTGGCGATGTTGATTTTCTTGTTGATGTCGTTGGTTTTCTTGTTACAGGTCTTGATTTTTTTGTTGATGATGTTGGCTTTCTTGTTCATGGTGTTATTTTGTTGTTGACGGTGTTGATTGTCTTGTTGACGGTGTTGGTTTGTGTGTGACGGTGTTGATTTTCTTGTTTATGGTGTCGGTTTTGTTGTTGACGGTGTTGATTGTCTTTTGATAGTGTTGGTTTTGTTGATGACGGTTCTAGCTTTCTTGTTGACATGTGGTTTTGTGTGTGGCTGTGTTGATTTTCTTGTTGATGGTATTGGGTTTGTTTTTGTTTTGTTTTTTGTACGGTGTTGATTTTCTTGTTGATGCTATTGGTTATCTTGTTGACTGTGTTGGTTTTGTGTATGGCGTCGATTTTCTTGTTGGCGGTATTGGTTTTGTGTGTGCAGTGTTCATTTTCTTGTTGATGGCGTTGGTTTTGTGGGTGACGGTTTTAATTTTATTGTTCACGGTGTTAATTTTCATGTTGACCGTGTTGGTTTTGTGTATGACTGTGTTGGTTTTCTTGTTGACAGTGTTTGTTTTGTGTGTGACCGTGTTGATTTTCTTGTTGACGGTGTTGGTTTTCTGTTTGACTGTCTTGATTTTCTTGTTGACGGTGTTGTTTTTGTGTGACTGTGTTGATTTTCTTGTTGACGGCTTTGGTTTTGTGTGTGACTGTCTTTATTTTCTTGGTGACGCTTTTAGTCTTTGTTGACGGTGTTGGTTTTGTGTGTGACAGTATTGATTTTCATGTTGATGGTGTTGGTTTTTTGTTTGGCCGTGTTGATTTTCTTGTTGGCGGTGTTGCTTTTGTGGATGACTGTGTCGATTTTCTTGTTGACAGATTTGGTTTTGCTGTTGACGGTGTTGATTGTCTTGTTTACTGTGTTGGTTTGGTTGGTGATGGTTTTGGTTTTCTTGTTGACGGTGATAGTTTTGTGTGTGACGTTGTTGGGTTTCATATTGACCGTGTTGTTTTTTTGTGTGGAAGTGTTGGGTTTTTTTGGGTTTTTTTGGTGAAAGGTTTCGTTTTCTTGTTGACGGTGTTGGTTTCGTAGGTGACGGGCCTCATTTTTTTGTTGGCTGCGTTAGTTTTCTTGTTGACGGGGTTGGTTTCGTGTATGATGGTGTTGCTTTTCTTTTGGACAGTGTTGGTTTTGTGTGTGACGGTGTTGCTTTTGTTGGTGACGGTGTTGCTTTTGTTGGTGACGGTTTTGGTTTTCTCTTTGAGATGGTGTTTTTTTTGTGACGGTGTTGGCTTTCTTGGTGACGGTGTTGGTTTTGTGTGTGACGGTGTTGATTTTCTTGTTGACTGTATTGGTTTTGTGCGTGGCAGTGTTGATATTCTTGTTGACGGTATTGGTTTTCTTGTTGTCAGTTTTGGTTTTGTGTGTGGCGATGTTAATTTTCTTGTTGATGGCGTTGGTTTTCTTGTTGAGGGTGTTGATTTTTGTTGTTGATGGTGTTGGTTTTCTTGTTGACGGTGTTGATGTTTTGGTTGACGGTGTTGGTTTTCTTGTTGACGGTGTTGATTTTTTTTTATGACTGTGTTGGTTTTGTTGTTGACGGTTTTGGTTTTCTCTTTGACGATGTTGGTTTTCTTGTTGACGGTGTTGGTTTGTTGTTGATGGTGTTGATTGTCTTCTTGATGGTCTTGGTTTTGTTGTTGACGGTTTTGGGTTTTTTGTTGACTATGCTAGTTTTTTGTGTGACGGTGTTGATTTTCTTGTTGATCATGGTGGTTTTGTGTGTGACTGTGTTGATTTTCTTGGCAACGGTATTGGTTTTTTGTGTGTCGATGTTGATTTTCTTGTTGACGGTATTGGTTGTCTTGTTGACTATGTTGGTTTTATGTGTTGCGGTGTTGATTTTCTTGTTGAGTGCGTCGATCTTCTTGTTGGCGGTATTGGTTTTGTGTGTGGCAGTGTTCATTTTCTTGTTGATGGAGTTGCTTTTCTTATTCATGATGTTGGTTTTGTGGGTGACGGTTTTCATTTTGTTGTTCACAGTGTTAGTTTTCTTGTTGAAGGTGTTGGTTTCGTGTATGACGGTCTTGGTTTTGTGTGTGACAGTGTTGATCTTCTGGTTGACGGTGTTGGTTTTGTATGTGACGATTATTGGTTTTCTTGTTGACTTTGCGTCTGACCGTGCTGATTTGTTGTTGTTGACGGTGTTGGTTTTGTTGGTAACTTGTTGGTTTTGATGTTGACGGTGGTGATTGTCTTGTTGACGCTGTTGGTTTTGTGTGTGACGGTTATTGGTTTTCTTGTTAACGGTGTTGGCTTTGTGTCTGACCGTGTTGATTTTGTTGTTGATGGCGTAGATTTTCTTGTTGACGGTGTTGATTTTGTGTGTGTGGGTGTTGGTTTCCTTGTTGGCGGTAGTATTTTGTGTAAGGTGCTGTTGATTTTCTCGTTGACGGTGTTGGTTTTCTTGTTGATGCCGTTGATTTTTTTGTGTCGGTTATTTTTTTCTGGTTGATGGTGTTGGTTTTGTTGTTGACGGTGTTGATTGTCTTTATATTGTATTGGTTTTGTTGATTACGGTTTTGCTTTTCTTCTTGACAGTATTTGTTTTGTGTCTGACCGTGTTGATTTTCTTGTTGAATGTGGTTGTTTTGTGTGTGGCAGTGTTGATTTTTTTGTGTTGACGGTATCGGTTTTGTATATTGTGTGTTGATTTTCTTGTTGACGATTTTGGTTTTGTGTCTGACCTTGTTGATTTTTTTTTCCTGACGGTGTTGGTTTTCTTGTTGACGGTGTTGGTTTTGTGGATGACCGTTTTCATTTTGTTGTTGACGGTGTTTGTTTGTTGTTGTTTTTTTGTTGACGGTGTTGGTTTCGTTGGTGACGGTTTTCATTTTGTTGTTGACAGTGTTGATTTTCTTGTTGACGGTGTGTGTTTTGATATTGACGGTGTTGATTTACTTGTTGACAGTGTGTGTTTTGATGTTGATGGTTTTTGTTTTCTTGTTGACGGTGTTGGTTTTGTGTGTTGTGGTGTTGGTGTCCTTATTGGCGGTATTAGTTTTGTGTGTGGTGCTGTTTAATTTCTTGTTTACGGTGGGGTTTTTTTCTTGTTGACGGTGTTAGCGGTGTTGGTTTTGTGTGCGACAGTGTTTATTTTCTTGATCAGGGTGCTGGTTTTGTTGTTGACTTTGTTGGTTTTGTTGTTGAAGATTTTGGTTTTCTTGTTGACGGTGTTGATTTTCTTGTTGATGGTGTTGCTTTTCTTCTTGACGTTATTGGTTTTCTTGTTGATGGTGTTGGTTTTCTTGTTGATCGTGTTGGTTTTCTTGTTGATGGTGTTGGTTTTCTTGTTGATGGTGTTGCTTTTCTTGTTGATGGTGTTGGTTTTCTTGTTAATAGTGTTGGTTTTCTTATTGACGGTGTTTGTTTTCTTGTTGACGATGTTGGTGTTCTTGTTGACGGGATTGGTATTTGTTGTCGACGGTGTTGATTTTGTGTTTGACGGTGTATATTTTCTTCTTGACAATTTGTTTTTGTTTTTGAGGATGGGTTGTTTTTTTTTTGGTGACAGTTTTGATTTTCATGTTGACGTTGTCGGTTTTGTGTGAAACGGTGTTGATTTTCTTGTTGACAGTGCTGGTTTTGTTGTTGACGGTGTTTGTTATGTTTGTAACGGTTTTGATTTTCTTTGTTGTCGGTGTAAATTTTGTTGTTGACCGTGTTGAATTTGTTGTTGCCGGTTTACATTTTCTTGTTGACAATGTTTGTGTTCTTTTTGACGGTGTTGATTTTTGTTGATGACGGTGTTGGTTTTGTTGATGATAGTGTTAATTTTCTTGTTGATGCTTTTGGTTTTGTTGTTAAAGGTGTTGATTTTCTTCTTGGCGATGTTGATTTTCTCGTTGACGGTGGTGATTTTCTTTTTGACATTGTTGGTTTTCTTGTTGACGGTGTTGATTTTGTTCTTCATGGTGTTTGTTTTGCTGGTGACAGTGTTGGTTTTGTGCGTGACGGTGTCGATTTTCTTGTTGACAGTGTTGGTTTTTTGTGTGACGGTGTTGATTTCTGGTTGACGGTGTTTGTCTTGTGTACGACGGTATGGGTCTTGTTGTTGACAGTGTTAGGTTTGTTTCTGACGGTGTTGATTTTCTTGTTGATGCTTTTGGTTTTTGTTGCCGGTGTTGGTTTTGTGTGTGACGGTGTTGCTTTTCTTGTTGACGGTGTTTGTTTTCTTATTGACTGTGTTGGTTTTGTGTGACAGTGTTGATTTTCTTGTTGATGGTGTCGGTTTTTTGTTGACGGTGCTGGTTTTGTTGTTGACAGTGTTCGTTTTGTGGGTGATAGTTTTGCTTTTGTTGTTGATGGTGTTAGTTTCGTCGTTTACGTTGTTGATTTTTTTGTTGATGGCGTTGGTTTTGATGTTGACAGTGTTGGTTTTGTTGGTGACTGTGTTGGTTTTGATGTTGACAGTGTTGGTTTTGTTGGTGACTGTGTTGGTTTTGATGTTGACAGTGTTGGTTTTGTTGG
>JBCHJU010000003.1:40118-50185 GCA_039654505.1 Plocamopherus imperialis | reverse complement strand
GAGAGAGAGAGAGAGAGAGAGAGAGAGAGAGAGAGAGAGAGAGAGAGAGAGAGAGAGAGAGAGAGAGAGAGATCAGAAAGAGAGATCAGAAAGAGAGATCAGAAACGTTATTTTGTGGGCCCCTAGATCTAGATTCATTATTGACAATGCTAAACTGCCTTCAATGGTCTCTATCATTCTATCATTGTTTGTTTGCTTTGTTTTGGGTTTGTTTTTGTTTTTTTATTTAACTGTAAATGAAGTAGATCTACCTGAGGGGTTAACTGTTGATGGAAACACGCCAGCTCTAGAATCTAGATCTAACACTAACAAAGTTATGCAGAGTGGCAAGTTTCCATTAGATTTACGTATCAAATATAAAGAATACATTCATTTTTTGGTGCTTTTCTTCTTTCAAGCCCAAAGCGCTTACAATTACAATCTAGAGAACTAAAGTACAACTAAGCTATTGTCAGACAGTACAAACAGCTGTTGCCATAGTGCCTTTTGTAAGTATCTTCCTTTCTATCTTTTTTCTCAAGATACTGCAATACAGGCATTGCTCCAAGACACAGCGTTATTAAAGACCATGAAAAAGCAAAGAAACACGTAGAAAAGGTTTCTACAATGAACACTTCGGCTTTTTTAAATGTTGTCAGAACACCCCGTGCGGAAAAGAAGACTGTCTCAACTGAAGAAAAGACAGCGGAAATTGAATTGGCTGTTTTTGTGGCTTGCCACACATCTATTAGAGCAGTGGATCATTTGGGAGAATGGATACGTCAACGTGGAGCCGGCAGCACACTTGGCAATCTGCGCTTACATCGGACCAAATGTGCGTCGCTCATTAGGAATGTTCTTTCCCCTGCATTGAAGGATCAACTGAAGAAGGCAGCTGGTGGAAAAAAGTTCACCCTAGTTGTGGACGAGTCAACAGATGTTGGATGCCAGAAACTGTTGTGCCTCATTGTTAGGTATGTCGACAGCGAGAAAGGAGTTGTGGACGCTTTTCTGGGTCTAGTACCGGTACTGGAAACCAATGCAGAGACACTTTTCCTTTCCATGAAGAATGAGTTGGAGACATTTGGTTTGAGTTTGAAGGACTGTATAGGCTTTGCAAGTGACGGTGCATCCGTCATGATAGGGGTCAAGAACAGTGTGTGGACAAGGATCAAGAATGTTTCCCCCCACTGCATACAGATGAGGTGCATTTGCCACTCACTGGCATTGTGCATACAACATGCTTTTTCAAAACTGCCATCTAATCTTGGTTTTTTGCTCACGGAGGTGCCATCTTGGTTTTCCCACAGTTGCCTTCGGCGGGATGCTTTTAAACGTATCTTTGACACCCTGAATGCTGATATTGAATCAGAGAGTGGTGTATCCCACCCAACACCTTTCATGAGAGCATCAACAACAAGGTGGTTGGTAAGAGGAAAGGTGGTGTACAACATTCTTGCAAACTGGGAGGAGCTGATATGTTACTTTACAATTGCTGAGCAGGAGTGTCCAAATGACAGGAAATACAAGGCTCGGTTGATAAAAGAAATGCTACAAGATAGAATGAATTTCCTGCTCTTTCACTTTGCTACCCCTGTAGTGCAGGAATTTGAAAGCATCAATGCAAAGTTTCAATCGAGCAATGCAGATCCCCATGAGTTGACCAAGGAGCTCTATACATTCCACAGGAGCTTGCGCTCCAGACTGTACAGTCCTCTGGGAGAGAAAAGAGAAATTAGAAGTTGCGATCTCGGATACAAGTTTGTATCTGAATGTGAAAAGTACTTGCTTGAAGTTTCTGAAGACAAGAAAGAGGCAGAAGTCAGAAGAGTTGCATCAACGAAGGAAAGATGTCACATGATGCTTGGGGAAGCTGTGCGTCAAGTTGAAGAGCGCCTGCCTAGCTCTGAGAACGTGTTTGCTGGACTAAGCCTTCTTAGTCCTGTTAAAGTTTTAAACCAACTGGACAGGGCTCGATTTGAGGATTTGCCTTTCCTTCATCTCCTTGGGGAAAAGGTGAGCGCAATAGAAGAGCAATACAGAAAAATTGTTCTTATCGATTGGTCATCTGAGCCTGTCTTCAAGGGGTCGTCAGTTCCCAAGGAGACACTTCCATTTTGGGAAGGCATCAGGAAAACGCAAATGAAAGAGCTTGCAGAATATGCCCTCACCTGCCTTCTCACTCCTGCAAGCAACGCTGGAATCGAAAGAATTTTTTTCTCTGGTGACCTCAACAAAAACAAAACCAAGAAATAAACTGGGTGTGGCTTCCCTTGATGCTATTATCCGTGTAAAATCGCATGTATTCAATCAGGGGAAGTGCTGCAATGATTTCACCGTGACCAAGCAGATGTTGGAGCTGTGTACCAGTGATGTTCTATATGCAACTAACACTTTGTGTCTGGATCAAAGCAGTGATGCTGAGACCTCTGCCTCCAAGGATGCAGATCTCGAGCAGTTTTTGTAAGTAACCAGCCTTTACAGGCCTCTCATAGATGGATCAGAAGACTTGATCATCTAATCACATTTAATTTAATTATTTAATCACTTTATTTAATTTTAACTGTATGTGCATAAGGCTTGCACACCTACATGTACATTGATTCACCGGTGGATTTCACTTTACGTTCCTGTTTGACTGACATGCGTTTTTATCTAAATGAGCAACTTTGTATATATCTGATGCCCTCACAAAATTGAACCTTGAGTTGGAGTACCTCGTGTAGAGAGACTACAACAAAATAGATCTACAGCATCACTTCATTGAGAGCAGGTAGATTGGATTGCTTCAGCTCCTCATCCGGATCATCACTGCAGTCTCATTACCCTACCACCGGGTACTTATTTTGCAGTACCACAATAACAGAGATGAAGAGACTTTTGGAGACAGCTTAGCAGTGCATGGGTTTACAGGTAAGACTTTGCTACATTATTATTTCTATACTGTATAGGCCATTTCCACGTTTTCCATAGTAAAAAGGGGTCGACTTTACACGTGACTAGCATTTTAGGTTTTATTGATTTATGATCTTTTTAAACTTGTGAAATGAAAAAAAAATTTTTTAATGACATTGGCCTTGAGAATTTTTTGTTTAAGAAAACTGATGAGTTTTTTTTAAGGGGGTGCTATAAATACTATGGTTTGGCAGATTTTTGTGGTGTTTGGCAGATTTTTAAAATCGAATTGGCAGAATGCCTGAAAATAATATGGCAACCCTGGACGACGATTGAGATAACGTAGACCTGTAATTTTTCGCGACAGGACAAATCCGATTGACGCTTTCGACGACAGAAAATTTTTTTCAAAAATTTAGATTCAGAAGACGAGACATTCTAGACATATGCGACGAGCTTGCCCAACCTTACTGCATCTTAGCGGCAGAGGTGGTGCTCTGCCCATTGCTTTGCAAGTCTGCTTGACCCTGCGATACTTTGCAACGGGTAGATCTAGCTTCCAAGACTTCGTGGGTGAAATGATCGGTGTCACCCAATCAACAGGTAAGCATGACTATGACTAACAAGATCTATAAAATTAAATTTTTAGCCTATTTTAGGGTAAGAGCAAAAGTCGTTAGTAGATCTAGATTACACTGCATAATTTATGAAAAAAGGCAATGGATATAGAGATCTAGATCTAGATGTATAGCTTAATGTTGTTAAAGTATAGATCTATATATATACATATGTAAATCTAGATCTAGATGTTTAAACCTAGTTAAAGTACATCTAGATATAGATCGATAATCTGTATCTATAGATCTATGTCTAGATCTAGTTAAAGTAGATATATCTCGAACTATATAGATCTAGATATATAGATTCTAGATATAGATTTCTAGGGCTTCTTGGAACAATGAGTCCACTTCCACAGACTAAGTATTCAGAATTTGTTAACAAGTCTTCTTTCATATTACCAAATTGCACTCTCTCTGTAAATATAGATGTAGATATAGATCTATGAACATCTAGATCTCTAGCCTTTTACGCTTTTGTTAATTAGTATTTCCACAAGATCGAGGCTTCCTTTTTATCTTAAAAAACAAAAACAAAAAACAAACAAACCCAAAACCAAACATTGTTCTCTTTTTCAATTTGGCAAAGTTCGATCCCACCAAAATACGTTTAGTCATTTTGTTATCAAGCACTCTTACAAGCTATTGTACCTCAGCCATTTTGATCAGTGATATTACATTTTGTTAAGTTTTATATAAATATTGAGGAGAATACTTTTTGTTGTTGTTGTTTTTTTTTTGTTTTTTTTATATATATCTATTTGTATCTATTCTAACAGTAAGCCGAACTGTTCAACGGGTCATGAATGCTGTGATTGGCTTGCTGTCTCAATATGTAGGACCACCCAATCCAGCAGCATTACAAAGAAGTAAGGCGTCTTTTCAACAAATTGCGAACTTCCCTGGGGTCTTTGGATGCGTAGATGGAACACATGTGCGCATCCAGGCTCCAATAATCGACGAGGAAGTGTATGTGAACAGAAAAAATTATTAGTCAATGTACAGGTAATAAAAATGATTAATGTATGGCTTTTAGTTCTAGATAAGATATGATCCAAGCTGATTATATTTTACACTATTAAAATAAAAGCAGATATTAAAAGTTTTTTTTTGTTTTAGTTGATATGATGCCACCCCTCTTTCTAACAATTGCCTTAGTTTGCAACCCGCCAAAACGATCCTTTTTAGAGTTTCTTTACATCTTCAGCTGCAAACGATTGTATAATGATATGCTTTTTAACACGTAAACCATAATTCTCTGTTGGGTCAAGGACAGGTGTAGTGTATGTTAAAAAATGAAAAAAAAAAATGAGTGTGTTTTAGACAAGTACAACCCATAGTCTAAAGCACTGAATGACTGTGTAGAGATATGGTGCAAGCCAATAGGCGGTTTTCCTTAATGTATGTAATTAATGGTACATTTATGCAATATCTTTAAACATTTTTAGCCAGTAACAGACTGTTTTTAATTCATTATGGATAATATGTATATTATTTGTAATTTCACCATTTATATTAATTTATGAAATCCAGGTATTTCTACACATATACATGTATTATGAATGCTCTACGAGTTTGTGTTATCTGATCAGACTAGCTGGCCACATGTCAGTATGTTGTAACTGTGTGGGATGTGCAGGGCTATTTATGTATTATATTCCCTACGTGACAGTAGCAGTACAGACATTTTGGATCAAATTCTGAAATGAATCATTCATGCTGAGCACAGAAGTGTGTTTATTATCTAGAAATCCATGCACAAATACAAGTTACAACTTCCTTAATGTCACACTGGTTATAATTTATTTTATAATTCCCCTCCAGATTCTTTGCAATGACGAACTTTATATAATGAATTGTGTGGCAAGGAGCCAAGGCAGTTTTCATGACGCAAGAATGCTTAGAGAATCAGCACTTTTCAGGAGCATGGAGGCTCAACCTCCAAGAATCAATGGAATCATCTTGGGGGACAGTGGCTATCCCAGTGAACACGGTCGTCGACCGGAAATGTGACGCAACCCTTCGCTTTTATAAACCCACAACATTTTAAAAACAAAATACCCCATCGAAGCTCATTTTAAACATCATATTCGAAATCAGCGACCTCGAAAACCCACGGGTGCCAAGATTTTCATTTATTTTAGCTTATTCCAAATATTAAGATTTTTTAAATATTACATTGTATTCGGAACTTTTGAATGTGTGTGTCTGCAAGTCTGCTTGCGAGTGTGTTTGAGTGTGTGTGCTGGGTATTGACGCTGGCCTTGACTTGCACATGTCTTCCCCCCATCATTTGTCTTTCTTGGAAGCAAGATGTATAGCAGTGAAAAAAATATGAAATTTTCTCTCGCTGTATATGAAAGGTTCATAGAGCTCGTAAGGGGCAACCCTTCACTCTATGATCCTTCCTTAAAAGATCATGAAGACCAGATTTTGCAACAAAATATATGTAGGTCGGTAGCAAGGTATTTATGAAGGAAGGATTCGATGCCGGTAGGCGAATGGATAAACCACGCACGAGTAACACGTGATCAGTATCAAAGACGTGCCCCATGGAAAGGAAAATCGCGTCCGATTTAACGGACGCATGCGATACGGAACGTCTTTTAAACATGCCATGGAAAGCCGGCCGTAGGGGTGTAAACACCCCTCTGAAAAGCCGCAATCCGTTTATCGTCTACGACGAAAACGGAATGGAAATCCCCGCCTGTAGACTGGTAATCGGTGACGCGCCTATCTCGTCCGCCAATGAGAAAATCCTAAAATCCCTAAAAAAATCTGCTCTGTCAGGTCCAAAGTATTAGTGGAGAAGGTCAGAAACACGCAAGGGGAGCTGACCAACTGGCTGACTGGCAGGAGGGTGGTTTGGATTGACCTTCCTAAGACTACCCTTCCACTTAAAGTGGACATGGGCCTCTTCAAGGCCTCTCTATTTTACAGAGAAAGAAAGGGAACTGCTCCAGTGCAACGTTTCAACTGTATAGGACTGGGGCATGTATCAAAAGATTGCCCAGGCAGGAAGATTCAAGATAGGCCCGCTTTAATCTTGAAGGAAGACAGTGACAGATGTTCCTATAGGGAGGAGAATGAGTCCTCCGGTATTGAGGTGGAAGGAACGCCTAAAAAGAATCATCAAAAAAGGAAATCTAGAAAAGTAAATAGGGAAAGAAGGGGCAACCAACGCGACGGTATGGTTCCTCAGATTGGAATCTTCATCTGCCCCCACCCGCCCCTCCATAACGAACGACCTCTCTAAATTCCATCATGTTGTCCAGCTATTGGATTCGACAACATCCAGACAGGTCCAGGCAGTAATTGAGCATCCCCTAGACACAGGCAAGTTCAGTAGCCTTAAGAGAGCCTTACTGGAGGCATACGAAGCCACCCAGCTGCAAAAAGACAACGCACTTGTAAATATGAATGACATTGGAGATCCCAGGCCTTCCGAGCTCCCCCAGCACATGAAGTTGATGAACTCGGACCCAAGCACCCTCTTTCGTGCCCTCTTCATCAACCAATGACCCCCAGAAGCACAACGCATTTTAGCCCAGACTCCAGACGTGGACCTGGAAACCCTCGCTAACACGGCCGACCGCATCCTAGAAGTCGATATGCCAACCTCATGGGTCATGGCTACAGCACGCGATGAGCACAGCGATCCTGCGTCTTTTGATATTTTGTCATTTGCGGCACCAGAAGTCAATTGTTCAAACACATTCTACAGAAGAAATAAAAGCTCTCAATTTGCCAAACAATAGGCAGTGAAAATCAACCAGCCACACAATTATATAATAAGTACGTATCACACACATTTCGGAAAAATGCCAAACGTTGTGATGACAGTGTGGAAGGTCGCCCATGCGCTATGTTTTCCGGAACCACGCAGCAACAGGGAAACGACCAGGCCGGCGGGCATTAGAAACAGAGGGCAACGCCGGCCAAATTGAAGCTCTCCAATTTGTTCAGTCAATTCAGGCACTGTCTCTGTTGCTTGCCTTCTTTCGGGACGATCTTTTCTTGTTGACACGGGTGCAGAGGAATCTATTTTACCCGCCCTTCCACTAAACAGGAAACGACCTCGTGGGCCCAGTCTCGTGGCAGCTAATGGATCAGCCATCTCAACATACGGAAAGCGCACCATCCCCCATAACTCTTAAAAAGGTCTTTCTTTACACAAGAATTCTATGTGGCAGATGTGACACAACCCATTCAGAAGCGCAGATTTCTTTATCAGCCATAGCCTAGAAATAGACTTGGCTAACAAGAGATTGGTATCCCTTGATGGTGACCTCATCATTCCAGTGCAACCCACCAGGTCTCAACGTCCGGGCATCCACAAAGTCCACTCACGTTTCGAGGCAATACTAGAAGACTTTCTTGAATTGTTAGTGCCTATATTCGAAGGCAACAAACACGGCATCGTTCATCACATCCCCACCACTGCACCTCCGGTTCACGCTCGTGCCCGGAGACTAGGCCAGGAGAAGTTGAGCCGTTTGATGAAATGGAACGCCTCGGCATCGTACGCCGCTCATTCTCCCCCTGGTCATCGCCATTACACATAGTCAAGAAGGCCAATGGAGGCTGGCGCCCGTGCAGTGATTACAGGTGGTTAAAGAGCATCACTACAGATGGCCGTTATCCTCTCCCTCATATTCAAGACCTGAACGCGAACCTACAAGGCAAGGCTGTATTCTCCAAGATTGACCCCATCCGGGGATATAATCAGATTCCAGTTGCAGACCGAAGACAGCTGTGATCACACTATTTGGGCTATATGAATTCCTCAAGATGCAGCTTAGGCCTTTCCATGGCTGATGGATGGAGTACTCCATGGCCTTGACTGTTGTTTTGCGTACATCGATGACATACTGGTAGCGAGCAACACACCAGAACACGAGACGGATCTTTGAATGGTTTTCCGTCTGTTGGCATCAAACGGGCTAGTCCTTAATGTCAAAAAGTGCTGCTATGGACTGTCATTGATGACATTCCTGGGACACTCAATTGCCTCCTCGGGAATTGAACCTCTTCTGCAGAAAGTGCGTTCTATCACAGACCTTCCAGTGCCGGCGGACAAAAAGGCCCTCCAACGGTTTCTAGGAATATTAACTTCTATGACCAATTCCTTCCAGGCCTGGCCAAAACTGTCTTACCGCTGACAGACGCGACAAAAGGTAAAACTAGGAAGCTACAAAATGCTAAATCGGCTTTGGCTTCTGCTGTTATGCTTCACCACCCAGACCCTCAGGCAGAATAAAAGACTCTCAGTTGACGCGTCGGACTCAGCTGTGCGGGCAGGGCTATCTCAACTCCATCACAGTCTTTGGCGACCCATCGCGTTCATTTCTCGCTCAATATCGATACTCCATTTTTGATCGGGAGCTCCAAGCAATATATAGTGCTACAAAACATTTCCGCTATTTTCTGGAAGGCAGACCTTTCAGCATCTTCATGGACCATAAGCCTTTGACATATGCCATGAATAGTTTAGCTGGTAAATCCCACCGTCAAGAGCGCCAACTCTCATACATTGCAGAGTTCACCTCTGACATCAAGCACATCAGTGGCTTTTAACGTACCTTATTTAAGCACTAATTTCTATTAATTTCCTTTGCTCCATTATATCTTTCCCTTTCACCCGCGGATCGCTCTCTCCCATAATGGCAAAGGATATGGGCTCTGTATCGGTATCAGAGTTGTTATCCGTGTATTGTAAAAGTCTGAGGTATGATGACAAATTAGATATTAAAGAAAGGGCAAGGCCTTTGCCTGATATAAAGTTTGATCGAAAATGTCAGTGTCGATTGGCTAAGCATTATGAAAAATGAAAATGGATTTTGTGTGGTTGTGAAGAAAGAAAAAAACTTTTTCGGTTTTCCATGCCTGGTCTTCAAACGAAAGCAAACCTTGACATGGACTCATTCGGCGATTTTGATGGTGCTGTGCAGCAAAGTTAAGAAAATGCACCATCAACTTCTGGAAAGAAATCTGGATCTAGGCGGTCATGCATGGGGTCACAAGAAATCCTCGAGAGGAATCGAAGTCAATGTATGTATGGTGGTGAGGGTAGTTTCGATGCTCCCCTACATGATATTCAAGACGATAGAACCCAAGAGAGAATACAAAAAGGCAGCACAGGCGAAACAAGATGATGCAATTTTAGATATTTTTCAGTTAGGCGACTTATTCGCTCAGGAAAAGCATTACCATTTGTAGTGTTACGTTCTCTTTACTAGACAGCCAGCAACGTCTCATGAAGAAGACTGACAGGAGCGGTTGTTTTACACTGGCAGAGGTAATCATGTACATGAAAGAAAATAGTGAGATGATTTTCCAAACGAAACACCTCATGCAGCTCCACAAGGATTCATATTGAAGGTCAAACTCAAGCAACAGTGAGCCTGTTGATGTGTATGTCAACACAACAAGATTCATAGGTCGGATCAATCAGTATTTACCTTCATTAAAACGAGTTTGTTTGTTTGTTTGTTTGAGCTATAGCCCAGTACATCCAAAGAGGACGATCTCAGGGCTTTCTATTTGGGGTAATCAGATGGAAGGATTGTTATTATT
>JBCHJU010000002.1:3900-16019 GCA_039654505.1 Plocamopherus imperialis | reverse complement strand
CCCCCCCCCCCCCCCCCCCCCCCCCCCCCCCCCCCCCCCCCCCCCCCCCCCCCCCCCCCCACCCCACAAATGAACATCATAATTTTAATTGATACTTTTGTGTTATCTCTCTACTTTTAGCTCCTTACTAAGATTGAATGTTAAATAACTAAAACATGAAGTCAAGACTGCTCGACTTTATTTTGATTTTGCAATATCAACACCAGGTGCTAATAATGGTCAGGTTCGTTTCTACGCAAATTTTCGTATAGACTTGTACACAAAAAAATTTGGGGGGTTTTGGAGGGGAGTTGTTACTTTCGCATTTGTTTCCAGGAATTTCACCATGACTTTCTAAGTCCTTTTATTCTTTCCAGTAAATATTATGATATTACTTATATCTTGCCACTTGCGCATATACATATCAAGAAATGTGAGCAGATGAAGAAAGAAGAAAATTTTTGTCAGGTCTACTTTTTTTGTAATCACACGCTGCTCTTGATTTTGTGTTGACTGATTCTCAGGATTTCCTTCATGTGTCTCATACTTGTAACACCTAACATTTATAAATGTGGAAAAAAAAAAAAAAAGCATTGGATACCGTTTGCTGTGTACGTTTAAAATTTAGAAGTAAGGTCTCAGACAAGTGATTTTTATCATGGTAGAATATGTCCAAAGAATCTTTTTGCATGATAACCTTGTTTGGATATAATGTTTTTGGTATTGCTTTGTTTCCCCTAATTGTTGATCGAAAGTTGGAAGGGCGGAAGGGTGGTTAGGGGGCTTCTTGATTACCAGTACTTTCAATGAGCAGGGATCTTATTTACACAAGTCTTCTATTGTTTCAAATAGACAATTAATTTAGAAAGATATGTTTCGTCTCAAATCCTAATTGTTTTATCTTTGGAAGCTTACTTTATCATGAGGGTAAATGGTTTAAAAATTGAAGTGAGCCTGCGTCTTACCTCCTGACTGAAATGAGCCCATGTCCCGACAGGATTTGTAAAGGCTTTGCACATGCTCAACTGCAATTTTAAAAATCTACTTTCCTATGTTAGAGGTTAGGGGAAAGGTATATTGAATCCAGATTCAAGGTAGATCTTGATCTAGTAGATTCTTTAGAGAGGTGTTTCTTCCTCGAGGATTAGCCAAATATTGACTGTCTTTTAGGTGTATTTTGCCAGTGAGATAGATGCCCTGCAGGTCATGGTGCCTTGCCGGGCGAGGCGCATAAATACGGCATTTACAAATACATGTGAATTTGGCAGAAGTTTCTCATGCCTTTGCCTATATGCATGACCATAGACACTGAATACACCATCTTGACAGTGGTGCACAGAAATTGATGATATTGATTCCTTTATTGGTCTTTTTTTTTTTTACACCATCATGACAGTGGCGTACATCAATTGATGATATTGATTCCTTTATTAGTCTTTTTTTTTCATTTCGGTGCTTTTATATATATATATACGATATATAAATGTAATCTATTCTCTCCTCCCTCCCTGCCCTCAATAAACTGTTGTTGGGCCAATGGGAAAGTGGTAATTTCATAACGCTTTCAAAAGTTTATCAAAACCAGAAAGCCTTATGTAGATAATTGATTTGATGAAGAGTCATGTTTTTCAAGTATCCAGCCTCTCAGATGTATCGAGAATTTGGCTTGGACGTGAAAAGATTAAGAGCTTATCCACTTTAAGCTGTATGAAATGACATTTAACTGCATTTATATATCTGCTTTGTTTTGTGTTGGGTTTGTTTTGTTGTTGTTGTAATCTTTGGACCATGTTGTGTTTTAAATTATTACTATGCCAAGAACTTTGTTGAATACCTCTAGGGGATTCAGTGGAACCTTTCTGTAAAAATGGAGTCGAATTCGAGTTCTTTTATGTCTCGGCAACATGGAAAAATGGCTACACTAGTCTCCCTTTCTTTTGAAGCCGGCCTCCACACTGCCTACACAATTCATGCTATTTATTTCACTTTTCCTCTGTTTTGATGGGTTCCCCCGCCCCGCCTCATTGTTTCTCTTTTAGAGTAATCCTGAGCCAGTCTTCCAATTCCTAAAGCAAAATTTAGTGATATATGATATAATATGTATATTTCATCTCTCATCTGAACTTAAGGATAGGTTTGGTCAGTAAACGCAAAGCATTATAATTGAAGACATACTACAGGCTTCCATCTCTTCATATTGAAACTTTCTGTGTTGCCTCTAAAAAGAGAAATGGTGTGTCCTCATCAGAATCATTTTCAAATTTATCATGAAAAAAAAAAAAAGATTAAGTGCAATTTTTTGTTAAGAAAGAAAAGTCAGTACCATCCAGTGTAATTTCTTACTCAAACATGTTAATTGTTCAGAGTGTTTTAAAACTTCTTAAAGACTGCCTTCCTGTCCCAACCCTATAACTGGGTAAGCACTGGCCAGTTTAATGTGACTCTTAGTATATATTATTATGACATTTAGATTTTTTTTTTTTTTTTTTTTGAGGTGTCATAGTGATTGGTGGATTTTCCTCAGTAGATATTATGATTTAGTAAAGTACCCCAAATAATAATTTTGCCAAACAAATTGCCAAGATGGCAGATTTGTTTTGTTTGGTGACACATGACCTGTTTATCTGAAAAAGTGGTTGTGATCTAAATTCTTTCAGTCCATTTATTTGTGCCAGATGCAAAAGAAGTGTTCGATTAGTGCTGTCTTCCTTACACCAATCCTTCCTATTTCTCTTCCTTCCCAACATAAATGTTCAGTAGAAATATTAACAATGAACTTCATGATTTTGTTAATCCTTTGTGAGTTAACTTCATGTTATTATTTGATTGTCATGCACTGATTGTTTTCAAACGAGTCAAATTTTGGAAGCCAACTCCAGTATCTGTGTATGTTCAAATTGATTCATGTATTGTTTGATTGCAAAAAGAAAAGCCTACTAGTTTGTACATGGTCTTGTGTGATCAATGGAAAGCTATATTTGGGAAGTGAGGATACTGTCAAGTTGGTGTGGTCACACATTTTAGTCCCCGACTTAGATTTTCCTAGATCCCCTACCCGACCGCACGTTATGCAAATGCAGGCGGCAACAGAAGTAAAGTGCAAATGTTCTTGAAATTGACAATGGGGTACAGCATGACTGGGTTTTGTATTTCTTATAATCTCATGGGTCGTCTAGCTGTATTGAATTTAGTCTGTGGCAGGTGAAGTGCGCATAATTTAACATTAAGTAGTGTTGAGATGAGTGGGTCATTCTCTTGGTTCTCATCACCTCTAAATGAGAATGCAAGTTTTAATTATTCTTAAAGTAAAATGGCACAAGACCAGATTTTATTTTATAAAGAGCATTGTTATATATTTACGGTAGATTGATGTTTGAAATATGAGGCTTGTCTGGACAATGCCCGTTCTTTTGCACAGTGTGTTTATCACTTGAATGATCAAATTGAAACTGACAATTAACTGGTGCCACTTAGCTACGTATCATCCCCATCAAGATCAACACATCAGTTCCAATGGTGCAGAACAGAAAAAATACCCTCCCTACAGAAAGTTCTGTCAAGACTCCTTAACCATTCTTGTACCACATCCACAATTTCCTCGTCATCATCAAATCTCCTTCCAGCAAGGTGGTGCTTTAGGAGCCCAAAACTATGGAAATCAGAAGGTGTCAGATCAGGACTGTGTGGTGGATGTGATGTTTCCCATTTATATTACTTAAATTAAGCCAATCTTTTGCAACCTTGGCCGTGTGTAGCGTCGCATTGCAGAACAATGCCCTTTCTCAGGCGTCCAGGGTTTTTTTCGGCGAATGGCTTCTCTGAGTCTGTCCAATGTCTCACAATAGGTGGCAGCATTGCCAGTTAATCCAGGAGACATAGCATCTAGGACAATGCCTTTTGCATCTCAAAACACCGTGGCTATGACTTTTTTCACCATATGTCCAAGGGTTGATGTTAAAATGTTTGACTGTATGGGAGGATGGGTGTTTCCAAGTCATTGAGCCTTTCTTTGTTTCAGGGGTAGAGAGGTTGACCCAGGTTTTGTTTCCCGTGATCATATGATTCAGAAATGTTTCATTGTGTAAGGGTTCCTCATTTGTGTCACCACCAGGCCACTTGTTGTCTTTGCTCTCCTCCCTGTATATATAAATTACATAAAAATCAAAGTACAGCTCTGACTTGCAGCTTTGACCAATTCTCTAGGGCGGTCGCCATCATTACCTGGTCATAAAAAATACATCCAGTCACCGAGGAGCTTCAAAATTTGTGTTCAAGAAGTGCATTAGTGCAAAAAGCAACAACAATTTGTGGGTTAAAAAAAAATTATGATTAGTTCTCGAAATATAGGGAAAACCTGGTTATTTTCTGGACAAGCCTCGTAATATATGAAGAACTGGTGCTTGTGTTGATTGCAGATTTTGCATAAATGGATTCTATCATTAAGGTTATTTTCTAAATAGGATGGCAGCCCTCCCTATTGCTAGAATTAATGTTATTGGTATGTTTTATGTCTCGGGTGTTTAAGACATAAATGTTCAGGTGTGTGAGTGATATATGATGTTCTTTGTATAAGAGTATCTATGATGAGCCATTGTGACTGAAAACCAAGTGCTTAACATTAAATAACATGCTCTTGGGAGGTCTTATTGAAGGTTTTAACTTTTTGTTCCTCACACATGTCATATGGCATCAGCAGGACTGACTGTTCAAGACTTCCCTTTGAATAATAATTCCATCCATTGACCTGATCATGTCATTTCTGCTGGTTCCTTTTTGTACTTGTAATAATGTTCAAAAGTATGACGCGATTTTAATGAAAGGCCAGCTGCAGCCTCTGTTTCTCTTCTTTCCATTAAAGAACCATATGCTCACAATATTATGTCATCTGCTGCACAAGGAGATGAGTATTTTCTTTTATTTCGTACTTGCCCACATAAGGGCCAGTGGGGGAAAGAGGAGAAGCTTCTCTTACAATTTGTTTGAAATCTTTCATGAGTGGGTTGTCTGTTCTATCATTTTAATTTGGATATTCGGTACTTGTTTCTTGAAGAAACTGCTGTACACTGTTGTTTTTTTTTTTTTTGTTGTTGTTTTTTTTCTTTTCTTCTTTCTCAAATGAAAGCCTTCATGACTCCATATCCATTGGTTATAAATTGGTTTGTTTTTTTCTTTCGTTTGTTGGGTTGTTTGTTTGTTTTTTACAGCATTCTATATTATGTATATTTTCTTTACTTTTAAACTCCTCTCTGTCTTTTATTTGAATAATTTTTTTTTTTTTTGTTATATTATTACAATGATATTCATTGATATCTTAAGTTAACTGTTTTGTTTCAGCGCAAAGCAAATGTACATTTTCATGATTTCATGTCTCAGGTAGCGTGCTATTTTCACACAAAAATATCTCATGTGCCAGTACTAGAAATTATTTTTCTTTTTATTCAACTTAACAGTTCAGTGTTTTCTTTTGTTCTTATGTTCTGATTCCTTTACTCCTCTGTCCTCATAACTTAACCATGACTGTGATCTTGATGACAGCCATTTTTGCCTCTATGACTTTGACATTGACCTTACCTTGAAATTGTTCTTTTCATATTTTTTTTTCTGTCTTTTTCCCCCCTTGTCCATGTTTTTGTGATAGTCATAGTAGTCTTTCAGAACCAAGTTTAAGGCAGTATTGTATAATATGTTGCAATGATTCTTATTGTGGTGTAATTCAAATCACATATTATTTTTCTGCATTAGTTTTACCACCCCTCATAGCCCATTTCTTCCACATTTTCATTCAATAAGTATCCTTAGGTATCTGTATTTGGTTTATTCGTATCAATGTAGCTTTAAAATATCATGCATTTGAAAGAATGGGAAGTTGTCTTACTCTTAGATCATACCCTTCCCAGTCAAGTTGAAAAATCAGTATTTTTTTTTTATCATTATTTTTATTATTTCAATTGAAAGTAGAATTGATAGACTTTTAATCTCCAACAATCATATTCATACAAGTGTGAACATTTGATCAAATGTAGTCTTAATTGCATTGTAAATATATGCAGTTTAGCCGTTACAAGTTTTTATAAGTTGACATGATTTGGTGGAGGTATTTGGTGTTAATGTAATTTTTGGTGCAGGGTCATCTAGGTTTGTGTGCTTATAATTATTTATTCTTTGTAATTGATCAAATAAAATGAATCCCCTACTCAGGAATTGAGAGATCAATGAAGCAGCCTTCCCTTTTCTGTTAGTAGAAAAATTTGCACATGGCTGATAGACCGTCATAATTCAGTGGGTGTAGAACTAAAAACAGAATAAAAAATAGTTTGCATGTCATTTCTTTGCACTTGGTGCTACTCTGCTACTCACTGTCATTGCAAAGATGGTCACACTTATGAGCTGAAGATTTCTATCTTTGGCAATACAGTCAAGTGAAATTCTTCTGCATATATATATATATTTTTTTTTTTTATTATTATTATTTAATGGATAATCACAGAAGTTTAAAGGTGAAAGTTCTTTTTGATTCATTTTTCAAAAGATCTTTATGGTACTATCAATAAGATTGTATCATATCCTGAACTTCTCTGTATTTACTTCTATAATGATAACATTCTTTATGAATCAAATTGTTGAGAACCTTTAACTCTTGAATGTATCTTGGTGTTCAAAAATATAAAGGAATTACTGGAATATACCATACCGGAAATGCATGTCTGCCTTCTGTGCCATTTTCATCAGGTAGACTACATGTATATATCATTTTCATTATTACTGCATGAGAATCCATTTCTAATTGCCCATAAACTTGCATTAAGTTATCATCTTTCTAAGTACAACTACAAGGCTTAAGTTTCATACGATTGTCATCATGCTAACAAGAACTTGTGCTTTTTGGCAGTTGTGAAGATGGTGTATGAATACTGCATACTGTATGGCATTTTAAGATGCAGATAATGATCTGCACTTCTACTTAAAATTAACATCATTTAGTTCCTTAGGTCCTAGTCAATGTAAAAAAGGAAAAGAAGTAATAATTAAAATCCAAATTACCAATTGTTCTGATGAGTGTATTGGTTGAAATGACTAGAGCAAATGGACTGACTGAGAACTCCCTTTGATATGTCAGCGTTGCTTGTTGAGTACAAGATTTTGAAGAAATTTACATTCTTTCACTGATACAAGAATAATTAAATAATACTTTATGTACATAACATTTCATGCTTCATTTTCTTGTCAATTGTCCATGTGAAAAGTGCATGAATAACAATCTTTAATATATATAAAAGATTCATTGAAATGTTTTATTTTTATGAAACTATTTTGGCTGTAGATGAAAATAAACTTTAATGAAATCACTACGAAGAAAGGATTCGAATTGTTGGTTGTTGTTTTTTTCATTTTCATTTTTCCTGTTTCTGTAGTGAAACGAAATTTGTTTTATTACAAAGTGTTTTATCTATATATCTGTCAGCATGGCTTCTGCCTGGAAAATTTCGAAGAAGTTAAGCCCCAAAAAGATCATATTCTGTAAAAAGTCGGCAATGATTGTAGCCATGTCTTAACTTTTCTTCCATACCGGTACCGATTTGAAAATATAATTACCAATTAATGATAAGCTGGGAAGTAGCACTAGAAACACAGTATATAAAAAATGTACCATTAAGCAGCATACCAGGAAATGAAGTTTTGTTTAGAAATAAAAACTAACCTAAAATACACAATTTCACACCAGCAAAAAGTGTGACCCATAGAAGACGCCACTGTATGATTTAAAAATGAGTTCAAGCTATGTCCTTTTTAATCTATACATTTGTAGCAGGATGTTTCACAAACTGTAATCTCCTCTTTATTCTGTAGCTATTTTCACCTCACTTTTTGAACAACCCTAGTTTCAGTTTTGTTCATTAAAGCCCCCCACTCACGTACGTGCCAATGGAACAGGGTCAGGACCAGTGCCTCACCCCATTCCGGGAATGAGGAAATTCTTGCCCCTACACGCTGGGTCCCCAACCCAGGATATTTTTCCGCGCCTTTGCACAGATGCAAACTCCCGCTGTGGCTAGCTGAATCACTTGAGCTGTTCACTCGACTTCTGAGCCAACAATTGTCTAGGTTTTCATATTCATTTTTACTTGATTACTGGTTTTATTTTTCTGAGTAAAATGTCGTCTGAATATGAAAGAGGTGTTTGTGGTCTAATTGTTTATGCTTTGCTACGAAGAAAAAATAAATCAAGGGCCAATGCAAAAAGGTACTGGACGAAGCAGTGGCTTCTTGATCGAAGCATATTCACCCATACCAACTTGCTTAATGAATTGAGGGTCTACCCGAGTGACTTTCACAACTACTTGCGCATGGATGAAGAGACATATTTGGAACTGTTGAGCCTTGTGACTCCTTTGATAGAAAGGGAAGACACAGTAATGAGGGCAGCTATTTCCCCTCATGAGAGATTGACAGCCACATTGAGATTTCTCGCGACAGGCAGATCGTATGAAGACCTAAAATTCTC
Source organism: Plocamopherus imperialis (assembly GCA_039654505.1). Taxonomy (NCBI): domain Eukaryota; kingdom Metazoa; phylum Mollusca; class Gastropoda; order Nudibranchia; family Polyceridae; genus Plocamopherus; species Plocamopherus imperialis. The sequence continues at coordinate 7,537 of JBCHJU010000002.1, read as the reverse complement.
AACGTGCATATCACCCCAAGCTTTGGGCCGGATTATTCCTGAGACGTGCAGGGCCATTTGCAAGTGTCTTGTCAAAGAATATCTTCAGGTAAGCCTACTGTTCTGTCTAGAGCTAAAAGTTTCAACACTTAACATAATATAAAGTTATTGTTTCTGTTTTCAAAATGGTTCAACGAGACGACTATTAGGTGGAATTTGTAAGTGTGAGGTACTTGTAATGACCTAGTTGTTGAAATTTATCTACCCATGCCTACTCACATAATCATTATCTACTGGCTTAAAACACACACACACATACACACACACACACACACACACACACTCACATACACTTACATTTAGACATTCGTATTCATGCATGCGCTCTAGAATAAACACATATCGAGAAAAATGTACTGTACTCGTATTGTTTTTCTTTAATGATAAAGATATCCAAAACTTAATTTTTCAATCAAAATGTATTAAATAAAAACAAAAGATTAATTATTCATAAAGCTTCTAGCTTTGTAATTATTGGGGTTCAAACGTAAAAGCAATTTAAGGAACACAATATACAGATACATGTTTTGGTGGGGATATGTTTTTACTATGAGTTGTTTTTTTTTCCAAAAGCAATTATGTGACGTTCATACTGTGATAACTGAAAAAAAATGTCAATTCATCTTTGTGCCTGATGTAAGTTGTTCTTTGGTTTACATGAAAAAAGTAAACGTATAGAATTTATCTGTATTTACATGGTAATGATTGTACTGATCTCAATGGAAATCTGGAGTGAAAAAAGGATAGGTAGTGTTATATAAAAGATGCTAATTGTAGTATTGGGAGTAGCTTTCGTAGACGTCATGATTAGGCTTACTCCCGGTGTTTGAGGCACTTGCAGTATAGGGAGGGTCACTCATTACGCGTGAGTATGATACTCTAGTGTTGTGTCCTTCGTTGCCTGAGATGACTCTAGATGATCTAGAGAGATTCTGTAGTTGACCCTCATAGAGCACATCTGAGATAAGCTTTTTTGCATGAATGACTTGTTCCCTTGACATGCTGCGGAGATCGTGCGCTACCATTTGTCCAAATGAATCATGTTTATCTTTTGACAGAGTCTCAGAAGTAGGAGCTGGGACTCGTAATTTCTCACAGGCCAGCATTAGCAAATTGTCCTCTACAGCAACCTTTTTCCTTTTTGGCGCAGGCACTCCGTTTGGTCTTCCCACTTGCTCTGCCACCGGTGTTGCGCTAGGTGGTCTTGATGTAACATAAGTGCTAGTCGAGGGTACAGATGTCGAGGGTGTACACCGCTCAGAATGTTGCTCTTCATAGTCAACCATGTCAAGGTCTTGGGAATAAAACGGCTGTTCCTGGGAATCAACATTCTGGGGATGGGGGTTGGGTGGGGGTGAGAAAAGGATATTGTTTTTATTTTGTGTGACTAAATGTTAATTGGTTGTTTATAATATTGTACTGATATCGTGCTACTAACTCTCCAAATACTTAATAGCACATTTTTTCTTATTTTCTCAGCTACCACAGACTGCCGAGGAGTGGCTGACCATAAGCAATGCTTTTGCAACACGATGGCAGTTTCCGAATTGCGTGGGCGCACTCGATGGAAAGCACATTGCAATATCGCAGCCTCCAAGATCTGGGTCTTTCTTCTTTAACTACAAGAAGTTTTTCAGCATGGTACTGATGGGGATAGCTAATGCTAACTATGAGCTGATATACGTCCACTTCGGAACAAATGGACGAGTATCGGACGGAGGTGTCATTGAACACACTGATTTTTATGACAGACTGACGTCGGGCCGTTTAAATCTCCCCCCTCCAAGCAACCGCTTGCCATTTGTTTTTGTCTCTGACGAGGCATTTGCTTTGCAGGAAAACCTATTGAAGCCTTATAATGTCAAAGTGCTTGACGATCGCAAAAGGATTTTCAATTACAGACTTTCTAGAGCACGTAGAATTATTGAAAATGTATTCGGCATTCTCGTCAACAGATTCGGAGTCTTGAAGGCAAAAATAAACATGAAACCCGAACGCATTGAGGACATTGTTTTTGCTTGCTGCGTTCTCCACAATTTTTTGCGGAGAAATTCTCCCGACAAATACACCCCACAGGGCTCGCTTGATGTAGAAGATGAAGACCATGAGATTCAAGAAGGACTCCGAACTGGAGACACGAACATTGCAGCGATGGGACCATGTGTTACAAAAAACGCTACCGATCGGGCTAAGGAAACGAGAGATGCATTCATGGAGTACTTCAACACCACTGGAGCTGTTTCATGGCAGAATAAATTCCTCTAATTTGCGCTCAACTTCTATTGCACTGTATCATATCATATCAGCATATCATATAAAGATAAGGGCGGTATAGGCATGACGCCTTTAAATGCCTTGTACATGTACTAACAGAATATTGATGTGGGGTAAATGCTATTGAGTTGACAATCAAATCTGAACAAATATCTATGGAATAGAGATGGAATATGGTAGTAATAATATGATAATAGGAATAATGATATATATGCCTTACAAAGCAAAGCATTCAATGAAGATGCGGGTATTTTAAGTAGTTATTCATCGAAATTGTGTCTCATATCATTCAATTGTCAATCAAAGACAATTCTGAAAGCAATCAGCATAAAACAAAACATAACGACCATAACGTAATTGGTATCAAGAATCAGACATGTTATATTTGTGTTACGATCTGAAGACGGTTATATTAAGCTACAAGTGTAGATTTTTAAAGGTAATGCTTGAAATAATGATAACAATTCTTTATTATATTTGTAATAGTAGTATGATTTTTTTAATAACTCACTTACTGATTACGATATAATATTATAAGTCTACGAAATAAAAAAAAATTATTGAAATTCATTAAATATGAAAATGATAGACCAAAAAAGTTCTTACCTTGTCTGCCATTTGAGTATCCAGACTTTGTGTCTCAAATGCATCACTGGTTGAGTCACCGATTTCCCGACCTTTTCTGGGTGTTTCCGAGTCAGAAAGAAATAGCAAGTGATGAAAATAAAAAAGACTTGGTTCATATTGCTCCTCGAATCCAGAGCCCGAAACTTGAGATGCCATCATTTTTTTATGTTCTTTTCTCCATGCTCCACGGAGGTTGGTGATCTTGCTAACAACTGTGTCCTTATTAGCCACGGGATAAAATGATTTAACAAAGTTTATAAGCTCCTCATATGCTTTCTCCCTCTTGATCTTGTTTGAATAATCTTGGCTTTTCACCTTCCAAAGACATTCATGAGCTCTATAATGTTCAATAAACTGCAGCGTTCTCTCCTTCGTCCAAGAAGTCATCTTCAAAGTTAAAGTTAATGCAATTATAGACTTGGTAAATAATTTTATTGCTAGAAAGATTTGTCAGTTGCAACAAACTTGGAAAGGAAACAATCAAATGTGTGTCATATAGCACGAAACCCATAAAAAGTATTCCTTTGTTTCAGTTTTAAATCATAGGCTCAATACTGGAGAACAATGAATATGTTGCTTTCCAAGAATTGAAACGATTCCAGGAATTAACGCGCTGCCTTCGAAGAGTGAGAGAGAGAGAGAGAGAGAGAGAGAGAGAGAGAGAGAGAGAGAGAGAGAGAGAGAGAGAGAGAGAGAG
>JBCHJU010000001.1:205049-215966 GCA_039654505.1 Plocamopherus imperialis | reverse complement strand
CAAATAGATCTAATTACTTAAAGATAAGTCAGAGCATCGCACGGGTGCATAGCATTTTATAGGCCTATGATCCGTCCAGGAAAGGTGCATAGCCTGTAGGCTATGGATTCGTCCGGGACATGTACATAGCCTGTAGGCTATTCATCCGGGAGACGGGTACAGAGTCACTCCGTAAATTTAATATGGTTGTAGGTTGGCTATATATTATAAACCCATTTTTTGAGATAGAGGGAGCGGGATCGTGGGCACACTTATAATTCAATTAGAAAAGAAAAGGTCGCCAGGTGGGGCCGCAGTCATAGATATAGACCAGTGCTGATTCTGGAGGGTGGTCTAGATTTGGCATCATCCCACTTTAGCACCCGTCGTAGTATTAATATGTGGAAATCAGTGGACAAGGAATAATGCCAAGGCCTATTATCTCAATCTGCTTAGTGTAGATGATTTCTACATGGGACAGCGTCACATTTCGCCTCCTGAGAGCTATTTCAGAGCTCCTGGCCGAAAACTCATTAGCCGCCCAAGATGGTATTTGCCGAGAGGTCAACGGGGTCAAAGCACGTGTGGGGTACCAAGCCCGCCACGCCTAATTAATGCAGGCTTGCCAACCGTCCCTTTAATATTGTAGCCCAGACAGTCTCCCTTATTTGTGTTTTGATTTAAAAAAGAAGTCAAAGTTTTTATATTCTCCTGCTCCATCATTCGAGATTTATACCTCCAAGTCCGAGTAGACACGCGTTAGGCTGGCTATAGTTAATTCACACCCTCAACTTTTATTCTCTCAAAACACGATCGAAGCACAACACAGCGCAGCAGGTACACCCTGGCGAGCCACTCGCCCCTTATGATTGCGAAGGTATGGAAAGTGTAAAGTATGCATAGCCTAACATCCGCTTTTGTTTTCTGCATAGCAGGTACAGTAGACGCCGGCTAAGTGCACGCTTTCCTGCTCTGACCGAATTTTCCCTCCTCTATGTAAAACTCTATCATTAAGTGCACCGTTCCTCACCTCACTTCGGCTAAGTGCACGCTCACATTTTTCCACAAGAAGCGTAATGATAGTAAATAATCAGCCCAGTTAAGAGGTTGCTCACCTTTCATGACACGAGTGACTTAGCGCTGGCCGTGCGATTCCATACATACCGGTGCGAACGTGGTCAAAAGTCAATTATATGTAAGAAAGAGGTTGCAAACCATGTTTCACACCATCAAGTGTGACAAAAACTGAGACTCCCTTCACCCTGCTAGTTTTCCCAACAGCCATTCACATAGTCGACTGGCAGTAGTAACATGAGGCCCAGGCAGGTAGCGTAGATCAAGTGCCCAGATGGCCCCCATAATTATGTCTTTTTAAACGTAATCGTTTCAGTGTGATGCGGCCATAAAGTGAAAGTGAAAACAGAATTGGCCCAGCCCCATGCACGTTACTATATATAACTCCATCCATAGGGTAAAATCGGGTGACATATCGGCCGCCACCTAAGTGCACGCTCAAGCCTGCTCCCAGCCTCCGTGCACTTAGCTGGCGTCTACTGTAGTTAGTTGTAAAGAGAAGCTTAGCCCGGTCCAGTACTTGGTACCATGTCAGGCCAGTAGTGCACACGAGACCCGCCATTATTTATCGACAGCGTGCGTGTGAGACGGGTGGTAGTGGGGAAGGAGTGTAAAGCTTAGTCTTTGTACCAGAGCACCGATGCTGCATTATGATTATCTATGCTAGCTGATAGCTGCAGGCCGAGGCCTGTATGTACCATTACTTCGTATACCCTTCCGCCTTCTTAAAGCCAGATTAAGGCCTACATGGGAGCACTTACGAACGCTTTGTCCCTGGTGTAAGTTTTACGACAGGTAGGGCCCTGCTGTTACTCGGGACTAAGACAGGCTAGACCACCATCGCAGTGGCATACACAAAGAAAAAATGCCCAAAACATAATGTAAACAGTGTAAAATAATCAATTCTAGAAATTATTATGGCCTAGAATAGTAGAAGTTGAATTACGACAATTATAATAATAATTAGAGTTCACGAAAAAGTGAGTGTGTGCATTAGTTGTTTGTACTTCAAACAAAATGCATCGATACTAGTTTAAGAATCGATTCCATATTTTTATAGAAATCTTACATCCATAAAACTGAATTAAACAGAATTACGTTTTTGAAATCTGCATTTTTTGAGTTGCTCAGCATTTTCCTCTGTTAACTGGTGATCGGGGCCATGGAAATAGGAAAATCGTGGAAATGCAAAATTCAAATTCTGCAAAGAAACTGCGTTATTTCATTTGAGCGGGTCACATGCCACAAAGTTGCATAGAGCCAAATTTTCACTCACTTCTTCATGAACTCTAATTATAAATTGTCGTAATTCAACTTTTACTAATCTAGACCTTAGTTGCCATAATATTTACTAGAATTGTTTATTTTATGCTGTTTACATTACTAATCGTTTTGGGCATTATTTCTTTGTGTATGCCGCTACAATGACGGTCTAGCTGTCTTAGTCCTGAGTTACGGTACGTGCCAACCTTTTACAATAGAGACTATACACTACAAAAATACAGTGCTCACCCCTTAGAAGAATGCCGCTATAAGAACACATTGGTTTTATAAGAATGATTTTCCGCCCAGCAGAATACTTTCCTATTTATTTCCATCGCTTATATTTACAAGAATGCAACATCAGGTATAAGAACATGTGGTGAAAGCTCTTTCCTCTGTAAAACCTATATATATCAATAAAATCAGGTTGTAACAATCTTGCCCCAAAGTAATGGAGAGTTGAAAATTCCTTATGGTGGCACCTGAACGCAAGCACGTGTGATATTGTAGCTCTCGTCTGTCACCCCCGACCCTACCTCCCACTCTAGCCTGCATTAGTGATCGGATGACATCACACAAGATGATTGATGGATTATCCATCAACATCTGTGTCTGGATCCAATGCGTTCTTTGATGAGGACAAAGACACAGCCAGATATGCAGGTAAGGGAAAAAGCAATAAATAAACGAGCGACGAGGTGTAGGGGTGGTTTGGATGGATGACTGATCAGACAATTGTCTATTTGTTCAGTCTCAGTATACGATTACATGTGAATTACTTTATGGGGGTACGGATGTCTGCACAATCAAATCAGTATTGGTGCCCACAGCCTTCCGGGCATAATTATAATGATGGTACAGTCGCACCCCCTTTCCCCCCTCCCCGCCCCTCCCTTTTCGGGTTCAGAGCTTACCAAACCCTGTTCCCGTTCCAAGAGAGAACATCGGTTATTTTATAAGAACACATCGGGTATAAGAACACCTGAGCTCCTGATTTAGGTGTTCTTATTTATAATTTTATAAGCGGTGAGCACTGTAATTGTTTTGTTCAAAAGATCTTCCGTATTCCATGCAGTGGTATCATTATGTGCATGGTGGATTACGCTTTATAATTATGCAAATATCGTTTCTTTATATGGTCACGCCGCCACCTCAAACCCTCCCTTCTCTACTTCGAGAGCAATGCTAAACCTGGAGCACATTCTCTCTTATTGAGCACTTCTCCTTCGGTCCCAACACACTTGGCTTGGCAGTGTGTAATCATTGGTAACTCTCCTAGTAATCATATTCAATATGGACGTTAAAATTTACGTCACTGCTAAAGTGGGATCATCCCCTAGATTCTAGATTTTTGTTAGTGTCAAGAAAGGTCTTTCTATCATTCGTACTTCGTACCATTGTCTGCCAGAAGGTGCTCCTGCCTAGGTTTAAAAGTATCGCCCTGCAATGTTGAGTTGACGGGAACTAGTGAACTTGTCACACACAAATGAGATTTGAAGTTGTGAGGTGGACAATACTTGAGAAAGTCATGCCTTCCTCACTTTGGGAACATTCGTCAGTCTCTATTGTGACATATTTTTTCTCTCTCTTTTTTCTTCAATATTATTAATGCATGTGGTACAAAGCCAAATTTTCTAAGTTTTTCCTATGTATGTAGGATTTTGGTTCCAAACCTTTAATAAAGATAGCTCAGATAGCACCCTCTTACAAGTTCTCAGTGAAGTCTTGGACTATTTATTGTTGGTGGTGTTAAATAGTTATTTTTGGATTTTTGTTGTTCTGTTATAATGACATGAAGTTGTCATTTCAAAATCACAGCATTAAATTGATCAAATCATGTTAATACGATCAGGTCAAGGGATCTACCAATGGAAATGTTGTCCAGAGCGAAATTTCCCCTGCTGAACCATCAAAACCAACACCACAGGTGAACAAAGAGAAAAAATCAAACTCACAGTCTCCCAAAGGAAAAGCCATAGAGTCAAAAATCATCGCCAAGAAAGAGAATAAACAAGAATCTAAGCCAGATAATAAAAAGGTAAGTGTTTGGTAAAAATGTAAAAAAAAAAAAATGTTTGTTAATTGTCGATTAATAATAGTAATAAATCTAAAAAGGAAGATCATGATTAATCTCACTAGCCATTTCTGCATTGATTTTTGCAAAAATACAATGGTGTTAAAATATTCCTATAGAATATAGATTGAAATAATTATTTAAGTTTTCTTCAAAACTCATCTGAAGTGAACACACGTGTGAATAATCTTATTTATTTTAATCATCTGAAGAAAGCATGATTAAGATTATTGATATATGTATTACTTTTGATGAATTTGTATTTTTTTTGTTAACTTTTTTACTCTTTTTCGCAATTTTATTTATATATTTTACATCCTGATGTTTAATGCAGCAGTGACTGTCTAACATTCCACCGACTTACATTCATGCATGGTGAAATCTAATGGACATGTTCACTTTTCATCCAATGAATCACCAGCCGCCTGATAAGTTTTTCACATACATAGGCTACACCTCCTTGGATAAGGATCGAAGAAAGGGTGTGTTTAGAAAATACCTCCAAGCGGTCCCCTACCATTAAAACGTCAATTACCCTGCAATCAATTATTAGTTATCTACGTTTTTTTGTGAATTCAGCTCTATTCGTCCCCGAAGGAAAATTTCTCTTTTGATTTTTAACTGAAAACTGAGCGTCAGCCACAGAGCAGTGCTGCAGATGGGGGCAATTAGTGTAAATGACCTTGCCCAAGGGTTAAATCACAATTTCCCTGACAGGATTCGAACCACCAGCCTTTCAGTTGTCAGCCCAAAGCACAACTGCTGTTCCACTGTGACCACTATATTAAATCTTAATGAATGGATGGAGTAAGCACGAGTGAACTTTTTATATCCATCCGTTCTTGTAGTTATGCCTGGGCTGCACAGGCAGTGGAATGCCAGCGATCAAGTTCATGTAGAGAAACCTCCTTTTAGTGGGAAAAGTGGGATAGAAGGCTGACCGGGACTTTAGACATTCCCTATTGTTAATGTTAAATTAAACATGTTAATAATTAAGCATTCCACCTGACAGTTCAAGATTTCTCTGATACCATTAAACTTACTTGTTGACTTCGATTTTTTTTAGGTGAAGAAACAGACAGGAAAAGATGTGAAAGTTGAAAGTCGGGTGCCTGAAAAGAAAGAAACTGAAGATGATGGTATTTAATTTATATTTTTTATATTTTACTTTGACATTGCATCGGTGGTTTAAAACAATGGCGTAGGAACTTTGATGCCCTATACTCCCCCATCCCGTTTACAGAGTACGATGAATCTTAGCATAGATCTAGAAAGAATGTTTTTCCGTTAGTGTGACAAAAACGGTGTAAATCCATAAAGGATTAAAGAGGAGTTTGAATTTTAAGTGCGGTGCTATCAATGGACCAAATATCAACAGATTTCCTGTGCTGACTGGCTCATGGCACAACTGTGCATGGTTGATAGACCCAACATTTAATGACACATTCGCACTTCGATACCGAGAACTACATTTTTAAGAGCAGATGACTTAAGATTTCTGTTATAGAACATTTCTAGTGGGAAAAGATCAATTAAAAACAGAATTTTCCATATTTTAATCCGTTTTTTACAAGTGAATTTGAATTTCAATATTTTCTCCTACCTTATAGTATCGCATTCTTCAAAGATCTAACTTGAATCGTAGGTCTATACCTTTCGATCTAAAATCTAGATTTGGATTTGATTTAGATCCAGATCTAGGCCTACTGAACGAGAATCAGCATGGTTTTTAGCCTAGAAGATAAAATCGTCATAGTGACCTTATCTTTCATGTCACTTCAAGAATTAACTCAAAACAGTAAGAACATTTGCCAAATTTTATTTCGATATTTGTTTTTTAAACCACTTTTAATTAAAAGCGGATTATTTAAAATCCACGCCATGGATTCTTGTGAAATTTGGTAAGCAATGAAAAATAGGTCTGTCCCTTTAATCTGTGAATTTTCAATACTTTTTGTTTTATAGTTTACGTGTTATTGCTGTCTAAAGTCTTACCACATGATATAAGTTAAATGTTTTGAGCCCCAAGTTTTGAAGCGGTGAAGGGATAAAAGTATCACACAAGGCAGTCACAATGCTACGGCGCTCCATTGTGTTATCTTTTCAGGGTGGAATGCCTTATTTACAGGTACTTCAACATGATACAGTTGTTGCCGCCTAATTGGACGTTTTTTCAGTGAAACTATTTTTATTATCAAAATCTCCCCTCTAATTGGACAGGCTAAAACAAAAATCTCGACTTATTGGACATTTAGATTCGGGAAAAATTGTTTGACGAAAAACATTCAAATGTATACAAGGGCCATGAAGAGACCAACTTTGCATTGCGTATGAATAGGCTATTGTGCTCCAGGGTGCTGAGCATAAGGAAACAGGGTCTGGCAAGGGTTTATTGGCTGTACTAGTCCAGGTGTGAATACAGAGCTCAAGTGTCGAAAACTGCTACAGGGCATGACGGCTCTCTGGTATACAATGCTCTGCCTCTTGGCCTATACCATGGCGGTGTTGTTTGCCAATCATATCTCATCACAACATTTAAGTGACCACCCCCTCAACCCATCGGTCTCGCACTTGACATGTGGTATGTTAGATCAAGCCTACGGAATAATACGGCCATCCCTCTGATTGGTCAGCACACAGAGACATTGATTCTGTTTCATTTTGCTTGGTCATCTGTCAAGAGTCTAGGTGTTTTGTTTACTCGACTGGGCAGTTCAACGTGGGAATTTAACTCCTCTTTTTATGACATACAGCAACCCCTTTGATGGTGTGATCATTGTCCAACCATGGACTGTCGCCCCTCTCGATCGTTCATATAGGCTGAATGGACCTTTCGCCTAATTGGACGTTTTCGCTGCTTCCCGACGACCGTCCAATTAGGCGGTGACCATTGTATTTGCTAATGAAGGGTGACATGTAAATTTAATGGCAATTAACTCATGTTTCCTAAGTTAATGAAGGTTTATATCACATTTTTTAAATATTATATACATGTTTATTTGCCAATGACGTACTTTAAATTTTTCTACAGTACAGGTAATATTTCAATACTACATTTCAAATAATTTTATTTCCCAGGGGAGTGGACAACAATACAAGTCTCTAAAAAGGGTAAAAAGCAAAAAGCAGTGAGTAAAAAAGATGACAGTCAAGCTGAAGCAGCTGTGGCTCCTGTAACTGAGGTTGACCCATCACCAGCTCCTCATGCTGCTGCTGCTGCTGCTGCTGCACCAGTGGTTGCAGAGGTGGAAGAGCCTAAAACCCCTCAATCTGACAAAGGGAAAAAGAAGAAGAAGGTAAGTTGTCTATGAGTGCTTATCCTCTTTTTGAAATTAGAACCGTGAAGTTTTCTTTTTCAAGGCCACAAAATTTGACCAATATCAGTTTAGCAAGATGAAGACTAACAAATTAACTATCAGTAATCAGGAGAATATTTTCTATTTAAATGTAGTCTTTCATTGTTTTTGTTACATTTTTGACTAAGTAAAAGTCAGTTAGGCCTGTCAGAAAATACCAGACCTGCTATGGACGACGGAGACAAAGAACTAGGATAAGAACACAATTTAAATCTCCACCTATTGTTCAGAATTGTGTAAAAGTTAGCAGGTAATCAACAGTGTAAAACAGATCCAAGCTAGCGTCCTGTCTTGTGTTCTAGCATAGCCCAGCAAATCCCAAAGAGAAGCCTTGCCCACTTCAAATATTGGCACCAAGCCAGGCTAGTATCGATCGATGATGTGCATGAGACAGGGTGGCAGGGGAAGGTAGTACATATACATGTGCAAGGTTGTACTTGAGCGCCGATGATGCTACATTTTAATAGGCCTATTTACTATTCATTGTATTGGTCCTGTCAGTTATTTTCCTTGCCAGTATTCTTACCACTTCACTAAGATTCACATTTCCTTCTTTTTTTTTTTTTTTTTTTTTTTTTTTTTTTTTTTTTTTTTTTTTTCAAACCAACCCGTTATAGCATTGATTAACACTTTGACACACTGTTGCTGTTCCTGTTTGGGATTTTTTTATTTCACTAGTTTTTCTCACTTTCGTTTTCCTTACATATTTTAACAATCACTACCGACAACAACACTGCATTCGGCGTCCGAGACCACGCCCCCCCCCCCCTCCCCTTTCGATCCCACTACCCTTCTTCTTTTGAAATATTGAAAGGGATAATAATCGTTACCTCTTCCCCTTTCACCGGCCCCCTCAATCAATCAATCCCTCTTCATTTAAAGGAGGTGGAAAAATCAAATGGTACTCTTTTGTCTTTGTCGGTTATCTGTTTTATCATTCATTCATTTTACACTTGGAAAGCTTGCCCTAAAACGTTTTTTGTTTCTCAAGAATTTGCTCTCCCCTCTTCTTCTTTGTGAGCCGTTGTCGCTGAGTGAAGCCATTTGACGATTTGCCATGCCAAGCTGGACCAGTCTCCTCTTCTTTCGTTTTTAGCCTTGTCAGTCAGTTCTGTTTTGTTTTGTTTTACATGTGTGTGTGTGTGTGTGTGTGTTGGTGTTTTGTTTTATTTTTGTGGATTTTTTGTTGTTTTGTTATCCCCACGACTTAAAGTGGGGTTTTTTGTTTTATTTTTCGAATTTCTGATCTTGTCCTGTTTCCCCCCGTTCCCCTTTCTTCCCACCCATCACATACACCCCCCGCCCACCCACCCACCCCCCATGCAAAGGCAAAACTAACTGAGGCTTATGGTAGTCCATATTATTGTCCAGCTGACGCTTAATTGTCATTATTATTCAATCATTTATACTTTAAATGAGCCAATAAACAACAAGAAAAAAAGCTCGCATAAATCAAATAAACTAATTTATAACATTGATCCATACTTTTTTCAAATGTTCTAAAATTGCGACTGCAATTTTGACTTTCATTCCAAATGTGCTTGTAGCATTTTTTTTTATTTTTTTTTGCAAGTTGCAATTGAACATTCAAATTGTGCTTTTTTGGCGACCTATGCCATATTAAAAATTAAGATGGATTAATATAATTTATGTTCATTTTGCCTTCTTTTCAGAGTATTATAACGATAATAATGTTATGTTACCAATGCCAGACAACAGTACTCTAACCAGAAGCTACAGCCAGCTTTGCCTACTAGAATTGTTTGTTTGTTTGGGTTTTTTTATTTTATTTCATCTTCCTGCCCTTGTTGGTTCTCGTCGTTCATATTTGCATTCATTTGATTTTTCAACACTAGAAGCAGCCCAGACGCGATGTTTGTCCATTCATATTCGTCTGTTTGTGATTGATATCTATATATATTACTTGTATCAACATTTATTTATATATATATATCTGTATCTATATATACATATATATATCTTCCACTTCATCTCTTTGACAGCGAGCCGCATTCCCGATTTTATGCTGCACAAATAGTGTTGGTCTTGGAATACTTGCACCACTTGGATATAATGTACAGAGATTTAAAACCTGAGAATTTACTCATAGATTCAGCTGGTTTCTTAAAGGTATGCATGAACGAGCAACAACAACCGTCTCTTTCTCAAATCTCTTAAACTTGGCCTGGGTGTCCACCTCCTCCACCTTTTTTTTCGTTTGTCCTCCCCCTTCCCCCCCCCCTTGCCGCCCTTCCCCTTAAACCTCATCCACCCATCCCCCCCGTCTGGTATGTTTTGATCCCGACCTTCTCTGATTATCCCCACCACCATCACCCGTCCCTGACTGGCCCTCCCCACTCCCCTCAAAGAGTTCTTTTAAAGTTGAGCTCTTTTCATCCAATTCTTGTCGAACCAACCATATTTTGCTTTTGTGTGGAAACGCCAATCAATGCATTTTGCTTGCTTTAGAGTCCCTTGTCTAAATGGCGTCTCTTGCTAGACCGTTTCTCTCCTTGCTGCCCCCCAGTCTATCGATATCATGTGTGTGCGCGTGAATTTTGGCCTTGACTTTAAATAATCGTCTGTGTCCACTATTTGGCCTTGACTTTAAATAATCGTCTGTGTCCACTATATATTTGGCCTTGACTTTATAGTCGTCTGTGTCCATTGTTCTTCTTCTTATTATTATTATCTGGGGTCGTCGTTGTCTCATCTTGGTAACAATTAGTGGTCTGTGAAGTGAAGGCGTTTGGAAGTGAAATGTTTCAAAACGTAATGATTGTGATGTGAATCAAATTAAATGGTCGATTACATTATAAATCTCAAGGCGTATTATTACCCTGTGTTGTATTCTTGTCAATGTGTAGCCATCGCTTATTTCATTCAGATTGTAGTGGCTTTATTTGGTTAATTTCTTTCTGTGCGAGAAAAAAAGTCTGCGAACTATTTTTTTTTTCCTCCTGTACTTCGAACATTCATGGTGTTGGCACACTCTTCCTTCTAATCTGTTTGTTTACCAGCCTTATTTCCTTTGGTTTTTCCTTCTTGTCTTTATGTTTTACCTTGCCCTCTATTTATTTATTTATTTATTTATTTATTATTATTATTATTATTATTATTATTATCATTATTATTATTATTATTATTGTTATTATTATTATTATTATTATT
>JBCHJU010000001.1:136444-146619 GCA_039654505.1 Plocamopherus imperialis | reverse complement strand
ACAGGAAAAAAAAATTGGACAAAACAGTTGCACGTTGAAGAGTTATGGCCCTTGAAAGGTCATCAAGTGCATTTTTTCTTGCCCAACACCTTTTTGCCTCTCATATTGTTACACAAATTACAATTTGAACTTGTAGTAGCTCAAAATAATCAAAGAAAAGAATTGTTTTTCATTTGATATGTCACCAGGCATAATAAAATCGGTTCAACACAAAAAGGAAATGTAAAACTGTTAAAAAAGATATTTTTTGGCGTTGTTTTTTTTTATTCAAAACATTGATTTTCTTAAAATAATTAAATTATAGAATTGATGTTGCATGTAATTAAAATCTGTCCCTATAATCTAACTTTCAGATATTACATCTTTTTTTATCTAGACCGTATGCTTTATTTTATACATTTTTCTTACTTTTACCCCGACCCCACACTAATTTTAGGCATTTTATATCGATTCATACAATGCATAATGTCGTCTTGGTTCGGAGACTAGTATTTGATAACCCCGCTCTTAGGCCAACCCATTAGGGATTTAATTGGACAGAGTTTATTTGTCGATACCTTATGTGAGGACCTCAGAAAGAAAAGTTTGCATTAAACACATTGCACGTTGAAAGATCATCAGGTGCATTTTCTTTCTCAGCCCGCACATTGTTCTCTCTCTCTCATCGTTATAAAAATCCCGACTCGGACGTAAAATAGTTCAAAACGTTCATAAGAGAAAATCTTCATTTACTATATCATACCGCATGATAAAATCAGTGCAACATAGCCAATAAATGTAAAACTGTGATACAAAGATAATTTTCAGCGGTATTTATTTGTTTTGAAATTCAAAACATTAATTTTCTTGAAATAATTAAAACTTTGAATTGATGATGCATGTAATTGAAATCTGGCCCTCTTATCTAGCTTTCAGATGTAACAACTCTTTTTTCTCTACTTTATTATATACAGATTTTTCTTTAACCCCAACCCCTTACTAATTTTAGGCACTTTATTAGGACTCATACATTACATACTCTCGGCTTAGTCCGGAGCCCAGTGGTCGATAACCTCCCTCCTCGACCAATCCATTAGGGATTTTATGGGTTAGAGTTCATTTGTCGATACGTCATGTGAGGACATCAGAAAGAAAGATTTGCAGGAACAGCGTTGCACGTTGAAGAGTTATATATGGCCCTTGACACGATATCAAGGCCATTTTCTTTCTCAGTCGACTCGTTTTTCCCTCTCCCATCGTTATGAAAATTTCAAGTCGGACATGTAATAGCTCAAAATGTTCAGAAAAGAATTGTCTTTCATTTTATACATCAAATAATGGTATGACGCAATGAGTGTAACACAACCAGTTGGTGTAAAACTGTAAAGAAAAGATGACATTCAACGTTAATTTTTTTGTTTTTGAAATTCTAAAAAAAAAATTCTTGAAATAATCAAACTTAAAAATTGATGATTCGGGCCTTTAAAACCTGACCCTAGAACCTGGTCTTCACATTTTACAACTCTCTTTTCTCTAGGCATATGCTTTATTTTATACAAATTGTTCTCTGACCCCATTCCCATACTAAAATTTGACGAGTTGGTCATCGAGTGCATTTTTTCTAACCCCATACGTTTTGCCCTCTCCCTTCGTTATAAAAATTCCAAATGGGACTTGTAATAGCCCAAAATGTTCAATAGAGGATCGCCTTTTATATATATGTCATAACACAGACATGACATAATCAGTGTAAGATCACGAGTTGATGTAAAACTGTTTTTAAGAAGACATTTTCGGCTTAATTGTATATTTGAAATACAAAATTTAATTTTCTTGAAATCAAAGAAGTGAATCGATGATGTATACATTCAAAGACTGACCCTCTTGTTTGGCTTTAAGTGTTACTATTTTTTCTCTAGACGGTATACTTTATTCTATACATATTTTTTTCTCTAACCCCATCAATCTAAAAGTTTTTAGCATTTCAATTGGGCTCATACAATGCATATTCTTTTAATCCGGGGGCTAGTGGTCGATCAGCCCCCACTCCGCCCCGTTCCCTCGGGATTTTTTGGGACTAAGTTTATTTGGCAGATGATCATGTGAGGACCTCAGAAAAAAAGTTTGCGCGAAAGGCGTTGCACGTTGAAGAGTATAGCCCTTGAAAGGTCATCAAGTGCATTCATTTCCAACCCAAAACGTTTCTACTACTCCCATCGGTGTAAAAACTCAAATTTTGACTTGTAATGGCTCAAAATAATCAATTTAAAATTGCTTTTCATTTGATATATCAAATGTCATGATACAATCAATGTAACAGAACCATTTGATGAAAAACTGTTGGAAAAACCGGCATTTTCAACTTTCATTTCCAATTCTGAAGTGTACAGGTCGATAACATCCCTCCATCCATCCAACTCCATTCACTAGGGTTTTCATCGAACTATGTTTATTTGCCAGTGAATGGTTTTATCTGTTGTAGCTGTTGTTGTTGTTGTCGGTGTTGTTGCTGCTGCTGCTGCTGCTGTTGTTGTTGTTGTTGTTGTTGTTGTAGTGTTTCTTGTTGTTGTGATTTTAACTCTTGATGAGGCTCAAACAATTTCAATCCTAAATGTTCTGAGGCTCTTAGTTGATAAGCTTCTCAAAAATTAACTGCTTTTAAAATTTTAAAAAATATCTTCATCATTGTAAGTTTGTAAGGGTGAGTCAAACCTACTTTCATGTGATTTATGCTGTAACTTAAATTATTTCATTTAAACAGTTTATGAATTGTGGGATATGCCAAATAGGATATAGAGTTTGGGGGCGGTTTCAAGTTAGAAAAGAACTTGAAAATTAATGTCTTTTTTTTCAACAGTTTTACATCAACTGGTTGTTTCACACTGATTGCATCATGTAATATGACGTATAAAATAGAAGCCAGTTTCATTCTGAGCATTTTGAGCTGTTACAAGTCCAGGTAGAATTTATATAATAAGGAATGGGAAGGTAAAGACGTGAACGGCCTGGGAAAATGCACTTGATGATATTTCAAGGGCCATAACTCTTCAACGTGCTCCATTTTCTGTGTAGCCTTTCTTTTTTACTTGGGTCTTCACACGATCCTCTGACAAATCAACTCAGTCGCATTGAATACCGTGGGAATGGGGTGGGTCGGGAGGAGGGGGGAGGGAGGTGAGAGGATGTCGAACATTAGATTTCAGAATTGGAAAAGAAAGCGTAATTGCTGTTTCAACAGTTTTACATCAGCTGGCAGTGATATTCTGACTGTATCATAACGTGTGAGCTACCAAATGAAAGGCAATTTTATTCTGGACATTTTGCGTTGTCCAGAATAGAATTTTTATACCGATGGGAGAGGTAAAGATGTGTCGGGCTAGAAAAAAAGGCACTTGATGACCTTTCAAGGCCCATAACTCTTCAACGCGCAATTTTTTTCTGCATTTTTTTTTTTGGTATGAGTTTTTTACATGATCCACTGTCAAAATAGTTTAGTCACGTACAGTCCGTAGGGAATGAAGCGATATAGGGAAGTTGGAGGGAACTTTATCGATCAGTAGATTTATTCAGAATTAGAAAAGGAGCTGAAAACATGGCTTTTTTCAAAAAAAATTTATATCAACTGATTGCATTACGCATATTGTATCACGCCATATTACATATCAAATGAAAGGCAATTTTATTCTGAACATTTTGAGCTATTATAGGTCCAAATTTCAATTTTCATACCGATGGGAGAGATAGAAACATGTCGGGCTGAAAAAAATGCACTTGATGACCTTTCAAGGGCCATAACTCTGTAACAAGCAACTCTTTTCGTGCAAACTTATTTATCTGAGGTCCTCACATAATTCACTGACAAATAAAACTAGTCCCATTAAATCCCTCGGGGATTGGGTGGTTAGAGTGTTATCGACAATTTGCCCCAGTCTAACAAGAGAATGCATGCAATGTCTGACTTAAGTCTGACTTTATACCGATGGGAGAGGTAAAGATGTGTCGGGCTAGAAAAAAGTCTAGTCTGACTAAAAAGCTTAAAATTAGAATGCGGGTGGGGTTAAATAATTTTTTTAAATAAAATAAAGTATGTGGTCTAGAGAAAAAAAATGTTTACACATCGAAGCCAAACAATAGAGGCATATTTTAAATGTATTCATCATTAATTCACTTGTTTGACTACTTCAAGAAACTTAAATTTTGGAATTTCAAAATAAGAATTTAAACCGAAATTTGTGTGTTTTTAACAGTTTTCCGTCATTTGCTTGCGCTATAGTGACTTTATCGTGCCATATTACATATCAAATGAAAGGCAACCCTTTTCTGAACATTTAGAGCTATTACAAGTCTAAAGTGGAATTTATATAACAATGGGAAAGGTGAAAACATGTCGGGAAGGAAAAAATGCACTTGATGACCTTTGAAGGGCGATAACTCTTCAACGCTGCTTTGATATTTCAAGAGTAGATGAAGCCCAATTAGAGATAGGAGGGTTCTATTATAAAGGTCTTTACTTTGATCATCTTCCTCCAAGTAGTGATATACTGCTTCAACATATTTTCCGATCTGTTAATCAAGATGGAAATATTTGGGGCAAATGTCTGTCATATTAGGAAATATCCTATTTTAACTAAACGTCTGACCTTCATTTTAAGCTAATTAACATGTGTGTGAATTTTGGTCATCCTAGGTTCCGCACGAAAACTGGCCCTTTGTGTTCCGAACCGCGGGATTCCAACATATCGGGTGAGTCAAAAAATTGCGTAGGAATTTTGATTACCTATACTCCTCCAACTCGTTTACAGAGTCATTGAAATTTGGCATAAATCTAGAAAAATATGTTTACGTTAGTGAGACAAATTTGCAGAAATCCATAGAGGAATAAAGACGACATCGAACTTAAGTGCGATGCTATCAATGGACCAAATATCGAAAAATTTCCTGTGCTGACTGGCTTATGGTCTGTGATGGTTGATAGACTCAACATTAAATGACACATTCGCGCGTCAATACCCAGAACTATTTTTCACGAGAACAAACGACTGAAGATTACTGTCATAGAGCATTTCTACTGGGAAACGATCGATTAAAGAATGAATTACCATCTTTTGATCCATTTTTACAATTGAATTTGAATTAAATCTTTTCTCCTACATGATAGTATCGTATTCTTCAAAGATTTAACCTGAATCGTAGGTCTATACCGGTACCTAAAGTTTTAGATCTACACTCTAGATTTAGATATAAATCTAGATCTAGATCTAGATCTAGGCCAAGATCTTAATTGAGAATCAACACGGTTTTGAGCCTAGAAGATAAAATTATATTGACCTTATCTTTCATGTCACTTCAAGAATTAAAACAAAACAGTAAAAACATTTGCCAAATTTTATTTCGATATTTATTTTTCAAACCACTTTTAACTAAAGGCGGATTATTCAAACATGAATCCAATGGATTCTTGTGGACATTATTATGCAATGAAAAATAGGACTGTTTCTTTAGTGTGTGAATTTTCAATAATTTTGTCCAAATAGTCTTGGGGCCAATAGAACTCCCCCAACCACCCGCGCCCTTAGGGATTTTATATGGGTGCCTTTTTTATACAGAAAAAGAAGTTTGCACAAAAAAGTTGCACGTTGAAGAGTTATGGCCCTTGAAAGGTCATCAAAAGCATATTTTTCTAACCCGACACGTTTTCCCCACTCCCATCATTATAACAATTTCAATTCGGACTTGTAATAGCTCAAAATTTTCAGAAGAAAATTGTCCTTCATTTGGTATATCATAAGACATGACAGAATCAGTGTTAAACAACCAGTTTACGTAAGTGTTAAAACAAAAAAAAGTTTCGACGTTGTTGTTTGTTAAAAAAAAATTCTTGAAGTAATAAAACCAGTGAATTCATGATACATGCATTTAAAAACTGACCCTAATATCGAACTTCCAGATGTTGCAACTGTTTTTTCTATGGACCGTATACTTTATTTTATACAAAATTTTCTCTGGCCCGAACCCCACACTGATTTCAAGCATTATAGTCACACTGATGCATTGCATCTTCTTTTGTCAGTCCGCATGTTACGGCTCGATAGCAGCTTCTCCAGCCCCATCCCCTCGGGACTTCATGGGACTAAGTATACTTGTCAGTAGATCATGTGAGGACTAAGAAAAAAAAGTTTGCACAAAAAATGTTGCATGTTGAAGAGTCATGGCCCTTCGAAAAGTCACCAAGTGCATTCTAGAAGTGTACCTCAATTATATGGCCGGTTTGTGTCTGCGACCAAGGCATTCCTACCTGCAAAATTGCTAGTAAGGAGCCTTTACTGTTTGCTGGCGTCTAGATCATCGTGGCGAGATGAGCTTGTGTCATTTCCTAAAGCGTCGTTTAACGACCTCGAATGATGATGTACATCCCTTTCCTCCTGGGATGGGCGGTTGTAGCCCATGAAAGGATCGAATAAACCCACAGTACAGACGCGTCGCAAATAGGTTGCGGGATACTATTATATATTCAGAACATCATACTCTGGGTTTCTGGCCCAAACACATTTCAAAGCGATGTTCAAATTACAGAGGGATACTGGCCATGGACATGATTCTTTCAAGGACATTGTACTCGGACATGACTTACTTATTGCCTTTCGCTGTCGTGGTCATCGGACTTCGCAGCTTCGGCCGTTCTCCGAATCTCTCCGCTGAGGGCAAACCATTCTTCTCTGTCTTGTGCAATATTTCTAATTTGTTCTAGTTCTGTTAACGATTAGTTGCATTTGAGGGTTCTTGAGTGCTTTTTTATATATATATAGCAAAAAAAAAAAAATTGGGACCAGAGATCAATGTCGCTATCCGGGGGTTGTCGTCATCCATAGGTTCTACTGTATAACAATACACACATATGACTAGACTTACGAGTTCTTGGGCATTGGTTATGACTACAAGAATCCAGCTTGTTTGAATTTACATAATTTTCACACAAATCGGTACATTAAAAAAACTTGCCTTTTCCACTTTTTTGTCCAAAATTTCTTTCATAACTTTGCAGAGTCCTTCAAATTGAGCTTTGGCCTCCTCAAGTCTCTTTTTTTCTTCCTCGTCCTCTGGCAACTCCAAACCTTCCTTTGTGACACAAACAAGATTCTTTCCATCGTACTCTTTGAGCTGCTGGATGGAGTACTCATCAATCGGGTCAATCATGTAAATGACTTCATAACCCCTCTTCTTAACACGTTCCACAAAAGCAGAGTTCTGGACGGATTCCTTAGATTCACCTGTTGAAGTGATCAAAACCATATGAGACACAATGGTTTGGTAGTGATTGAGCTTTTAACCTTTATATATATCTAATCACGCATATGCTGTTAGAAGCTCGAAATGCCACCAATGACTGATCTCGCCAGGCCTGCAGTATCACTTTTACAAGACAATAACTCCATTAGTTCGCCACAAAAACTGGTTAACTTTGGCTTCTGGCCGACTTTTTTTGGTGACTTTTTGCCAAGGCAGTACTACCAATACACCCTTTTTTCACAGAATTTGATCGTTGCAGAGGTTTTCAAAGAAGCTAGTGACGAGTTTAGCGAAGGAATTTATGTGTGCCTGCCTACAAGATAAATATATTTTAAATATCTAATCTAGCATTCATCACAGCATTCTGATTTACAAATCAGTAAGTTTTTCGGGGAAAGGTGGAGTCGAGACGACCAAAGAATGATGTTAGAATTAAAAACTACAAACCTGTAATGTAATAGATGTCCTTTTGCTTTTCTTTCATTCTTGAAACATAGTCTTTGAGAGAGGTCATTTCGTCCCCTGACTGAGAAGTGTAGTATCTCAAGCAATCAGCCAGTTTTTTCCTGTTGGTGCTGTCCTCATGGATGCCCAGCTGGTAGAAGAAGTACATGCCATGTCAAGGACTTACAAAACAAAAATGCAATGCACCACAAAGCTTCAATCTCAAATTATCTGTTATAATGCAATATTAAATGTATATATCTACGTCCAAACTATCAATATTTAGAGAATTAGAATGACGATATATATATGTTAAAGGAAAACTCCGCCTTCCCTAAAGAAAAAAAACCCAGGAAAATTAAATGGATCCCCCCCCCCCCCCCAAGGCAAAAAAACAAAACAAAAACAAACCACTCTCAACAATTTAAGATGTACAAACAAAACAAAAACAACTGGGCCTGTATACATTACTTACAATGACACTGTCAAAATACAACATAAATATGGTAAGAATGGAACAGGTAATATTGTACAAGTTCAATATATATAAATGTGTACAATTGAAGGGACGAAAACAATTGTAGTAAACATTTTATGTTAACAGGTTTCCATAAAAAATTACAAATACTTTAGACCAGCCATAAGATAATTCAAAAGAATGCAGACCTACCTTGATATTCTTTGCAAACTGCTCATAGAATTTTTTGTAGTTTTCTTTGTCCTCTGTGAGGTCCTCAATCAGCTCAATGCACTTTTTCACCAAGTTCTTCCTGATAACCTTCAAAATTTTACTCTGCTGGAGCATTTCTCTGGAAATGTTCAAAGGAAGATCTTCAGAGTCTACAACACCTTTCACAAAATTAAGATACTCCGGAATGAGGTCCTCGCAATTGTCCATGATAAAAACCCGTCTTACATACAATTTGATGTTGTTCTTCTTTTTCTTGTTCTCAAACATATCAAAGGGAGCTCTCTTTGGAATAAACAAAAGAGCACGAAACTCCAGCTGTCCCTCAACAGAAAAGTGCTTCACAGCCAAATGATCCTCCCAATCATTTGTCAGAGATTTGTAGAACTCGGCATATTCTTCTTGGGTTATATCATCAGCATTTCTTGTCCATAGTGGTTTTGTTTTGTTCAGCTCCTCTTCCTCACTGTACTTTTCTTTGATAGTCTTCTTTTTCTTCTTATCTTTGTCTGCCTCCTCATCATCATTTTCATCCAAGTCCTCGACTTTTGGCTTTTCTTCATCTTTGTCATCTTTCTCTTCCTTCTTCTCCTCCTCTTCCTCTTCATCATCAGATACTTCCTTGTCTCTTTCCTTCTCAACCAACAACTTAATGGGATAACCAATGAACTGACTGTGTTTCTTGATAACCTCTTTGATCTTTTTTTCTTCCAAGTACTCCATCTGATCTTCTTTCATATGAAGTGTGATTCTTGTACCTCGTCCAATAGGGGCACCAGTAGATGATGCAACGGTGAAAGACCCACCAGCAGAAGATTCCCAAGTGTACTGTTCATCATCATTGTTCTTGGACTCCACAGTAACACGATCTGCAATAAGGTAAGCAGAATAAAAGCCCACACCAAACTGTCCAATCATAGAAATGTCAGCACCAGCCTGCAGTGCCTCCATGAAAGCCTTGGTGCCAGACTTGGCAATGGTGCCCAAGTTGTTTACAAGATCAGCCTTGGTCATTCCAATACCAGTGTCTTCAATGGTAAGGGTTTTGTTGTCCTTGTCTGGAATAAGTCTAATATGCAGTTCCTTTCCAGAATCCAAGCGACTTGGATCTGTAAGTGATTCATACCGGATTTTGTCCAGGGCATCTGAACAATTGGAAATCAACTCTCTCAAAAAGATCTCCTTATTGCTGTAAAATGTGTTGATAATTAGACTCATCAACTGTGCGATTTCTGCTTGGAAAGCAAAGGTTTCCTTATCTCCCTCCATCTCCTCGGTTGTCCGTTGGACATCAGTGGTTTCAGGCATCTGTTGAAACAGGACAAAAGCCATAAACGTAGTCAGAGCATGTCATGGGAAATAGAAAAAAAGGGAAAGGTCCTATACAGAGAGAGAGAAAAAATTAAATATTTAAAAAAATAGATAGGGAAGTAACATACCAGATTACCAACCCTCGAAGATCTAGACATTATAAACAGACTGTAGCCAGCCTGTTCATCAGTCCATTATCCCAGTAGTGTGGGGTGGGGACATACTCGATCTAATTACTATCAGTTGACTTTGAGATCCACACACCGATCTCGATTGACAAGTCGCAAATTACCCAGAGTGATATTGTCACCAACTTACAATGGTGAGGTTAGGTTAGACTAATGCTACATTAAAGCATAGCCAGGGCTGCCACTCAACTTCAAAAAATGTTTTCCATGATTTTTCCAGGTGTTTTCCAGGTGTAATTTATAATTTTCCATGACTCCAGCCGCAATACGACGGACAA
>JBCHJU010000001.1:106627-126423 GCA_039654505.1 Plocamopherus imperialis | reverse complement strand
TATACAACAATTAATGGAAAATTGTCAGGACGTTTCAAAACGATCTACTTCCTCCACTTCCTGTAGTAGACCTACTTTCACTTTCTGTACTTTCGTTTTTGTCTCAGTCTCTGTCCATGTTCTAAGCATTCTCATACATATGCCCTGTTCATCCAGAATAATCTATATATATATTATATAGATTCTAGAATCTCCACATCTAGATCTACGTTTTATGATGGTGCATTTTACTTTATAGCTAGGTTCTAAAATCATAGACCTAGAAATAGATCTAGAAATCTAGATCTAGATTTAGATGCTGAAATTCTAGAAAACTGAGAACCGAGAGACCCAAACGTTTTCAATTCATTGTCTAGATCAACTAGATCTAGATCTAGATGTATAATAATATTCTAGATTTAGATCCAGATCTAGATCCAGATCTAGATAGATCTAGATCTAAATCTAGACTGAGATTCTCAGGGGCGGATCTACATGAGTACACTAAGGACACTGCCCCCCCCCTCCCCCCCCCCATATTAACAGTATTGTCATCACAAGAAATAGAAATAAATCAAAAGAAAAGTAAGAAAACAGGAGAGGGATGGAAAAGAAAAAACGGTTATTCATCAGCGAAAATAGAATGATAAGTGGTTAGAAGGATAATGAACGTATTTTAGTTAGCTACAATTTCAAACACTAATCTATGGGAGGGAACGAACCAATCAAATATTGAAGACTGACGGAAGAACTGAGAAGAAGCAAATGGTGATGGCTTGGGCACGCCCATAGAAAAGTAAAAGAGCCAAGCAACGTTACACAAGGACAAATCTAACCTGGAATGCACGGGAAAAAGGGACAAGGCCATGACCGAGGTCAAAGTTGAAGACAGAAATGTTGCCTGCTTGAGCCTCCTTGATCCACCGCCACGGGCAACAGGTCATGCAGGTAACTCCTCTAGTAACGGGTTCGAGGATCTCCCCTTGGGAAGCCCGGCGGCAACTATGATTATGAGATGGGTTTCAGCTGGTCATAAAGGCTAAGTTTGCTGACGGGACCGAACTGTCGGCGGTATAACCGACTAGGCAGGGAGACGGATGGGCTCCGCCTTGCGACTTTGCCCAAGAGACGTCAATGGTAATCACAACAAATCAACTTAACATAACGGACTAAACTACAGAAGCTCTTGGCTTCAAATTTGGCACGAAGCTGGCCCTTCATGCTTGGAAGATGACAGGCATTGTCAGAAGATCCTTTAAATTTAAAGTTCAAGACTTGTAGTTGAGCTGAAAATGTAACAATTTTGAATAAACAGATCATGCAGTTACAAACTCTAAAGGTTGATAAAGAACAACAGGAGGTTAGAATAAGTGTTCTGTAAGAAGATAATGAAAGTTTGAGAAGGGAGATTTCAGAAGCAAAGAATTCAACTCATTTATGTCATCACAGAAACAAACCGAAGTAAGTTTACAAATATGAAACAAGAGGATGAATCATTGAAACAACAAATGAATAATCTAAAAAGAATCTTAAGTGTACAAAACCAATTGTCTTCTGTGCGAAGAAATTGAAAAATTGGAAAAGACCAATGCAATTTTGGACACAAAGTTGTATGACGAAAAGAAAAAACCCCAGTACACTTACCTTACAAAATTCTAATTTGAAAATGAAAGTTTCACGAACACAATATGATTAAATTAAAGGAAGATGGGAGTAGCCATAGATACTCTGATAACGCAAAGCTTGCTTACATGGCATTACCAGGAGAGGCAAATGGTGCCCCTGAAAATTGTTCAAAGGTCATTTCGCCTGTCAGTAAGCAAATATTTCAAAAAGATTTGAAACTGGAAAAAACTGACAAAAGCAATCACAGCTATCAATTTTCAAAATGAGGCACATGTAATAGCTAAGTGCCAAGCGGCCCAGGCAGTTAAGGAATGTAAACGGTTTACATTTGCCAACGATGGGACTAGCCGACAAAAACAACATTTTTTGGAGCAGCACCTGCTACTAGATAATGGCGAAAAATAATCTTTAGGCTTTACTAAAATTGCATCTGATGATGCAGACACCATTTTGGAAAAAGCCGTGAACATTTTTAAAGAATTAAGTGAAGTCTATTGCAGAAAGAATGTTGAAGGAGGATATGGTAAAGAACAATTCCTCAAGGAAATTACCGGTATTTAAAAAAGTGAATGGACTTATATGTCCGACACAGTGTCTTAACATTAACACATGGGAGGAAGACATGGAATTATCTTTAAAACCTGTGTTTGGGGACTTCAACAAATGTTCTATGTTGAATGATTCAAGTTCAAGAACAAATATATTGTCTTTTCCCTCGTCTAAAACAGGATTTTTGATGTTTGAAAAAAGGAATTTCATCTGCATTGTTAAAAAATGTAAAGACGTTTTTTAGAGACAACTGGCAGATTTTAGTGGATGGTGGAATTTTTGGGGGATGCTTCGAAGAAGATGTTATCGAAATAATCGAGTCCTGTCCTCGACACATTTGATGGAAGAGCGTCTCTTCGAAACCTAGATTATGACCTACCTCGACAGCGTCATGCATCATTGCATCTTCGTTCCACAAATAATATGTGGAAACAAAATCGCACATCTACGTGGATTCTGGATCAAAGAGCCAAAAGAAAACAAGAGTTGGTACAAGAAGCTATACGAAGTGGCCCAGAATTGAAAAGAAGAAATAGGGAGCAAGAGAAGGAAGTTTTAAACAAAATCAAAGAATTGAAGACAATAATAAGAAGAAAACAGGCAAAGAAATTAAAGACGCTGAAAGAAAATCTGAAATAATTGATACAACAATTAGTCACGGCGGTGTTTGTTCAACCATGAGGAAGTTGATGACCTTATTTGAGGGAAAAAAACTTGAAAACTTAAAGGCTCAGATTCAGTTACGAAAAATTACAAAGGGAGAAGATATCCAAATCAGCGGTAATCTCGAGACATTGTATCGTCGCCTCCTCCAGCATATAGGTTATGACATTGAGCCGACCTCAAACCACCTCGAAGAAAGAAACTTCGAACCGTCAATGATAATTAAATTTTGTAGGAGGATAAGCCAATTACAGTCGAAGGCTACATGTATTTGTATCATAATCATAATGTATTGCTATGCCTTTTACTTATAACTTTGAATATTTTTCATAATAATAATACAACGTAGATCTAATATAATAAGAAAAATTGAGATAAAAATTTACATGTTTGTCAACAGAAATTCTTTTACTTCTACCGTACTTCAGTACTACCTCCACAGTCAAGAAAGAAAGGAATTTCTATAGAATTTTGTTCATCAACTTCGTGATGCCATAATTGACTCAACTTTTATTTGAGAGCGGATTCCTTTATTATTTTGTTACCGTGGAGCGAGGTGACTAAGACCACCGGGTGACCAAGAGTAAGACCAGGAACTAGAAAAGTGTTAACCCTGGATTTAAGTGGGATTTTCACACATAAATAAAATAAAAAAAAACATTTTTTCCTATGTTTAATCACTTCTCCATTATTTTTGAAAGGAAAAACATAAGCATAACAGCCCTGCAGAGCATGTTGTGCGAAGCTACATTTGAATCAAAGATGTCTACCCCCTGTTCTTAAAAAGTCATCCCGCAAGGTGTCAACGAACTTTGGTGTGCATTTTTCAGACGTGTGCAGGAGGGAATTTCCCAGAAAATAACCATTAAAAAAAAACACTAAATATTCGGGCCTCAACATCGAGGTCACGATTTTTAAAAATTTGCGACATCTTATTCAAAAAGACGTCAGTCCACGACACACCAGATTCTGTCAACACCCCCCGCCCCCCACCCCCATGGTTCTTTGAACCATAGTCGGGGAGTGATGAGATGCGGGGGCCTGAGGGGAATGTCCGATTCGGACATTTTTCTCAATGAATTGAAACCTAAGGGTGTCGTGGAACTGACACGTCTGGAAATAAATCATTGAACAAGAATGGTGACAAGATAAAATAACCACATTCTTTTCAAAATTCTCTACACCAAAGAAACCTGAATTTCTTAATGTGGGTTATCTGAGGGTAAAAATTGATTTTAATTTCCAGAAACCCTCATTTCAATCAAACCAATTATCAAAATCATTTCCGCTTTGGCCACCTCAGCAGGCTCTGCAGGAACCAACATGCATGTGCCTGCTGTGGTGGTCAAAAGCAAGACGGCCATTGCACAAAGAAATGCTTAAAGTGTGGAGAAGGTCATGAGGCAAACTCAAAATCATGACCTCTCTACAAAAAAGAAAATGCAGTAATAAAAATCAAAACAATCAACAATTTGACTTATCCAGGGGCCAGAAAAATATATGAAAACACAAACAAATTTCATATGCAGACAAGGCTAAACCACAGACAAGAAATTTGGCAGCACAAACAGACAAACCTCTCACTGCACCTCAAGAACAAAAACCCACAAATGTCTTTGAGACACAGCTGGGCCAATAGTCTGTTCGTGAGCATAGGCAAGGTTGGTCGTCTGCCTCTTCCCGGCCTAATGTTGGGTTTGCCTATATGGCACTTCAAGGAGAAACTGATGTGTGCCAGCAACAAAATACTCAAAAGCTGTTCAAATTGTTAGTAAATATCTTTTTGGGAAAGAGTATGCGACAGGCGAATTACTATCAACATCAACTGCAATTAACATGGCAGATGAGGGTTATCACATTTCTAAATAGCACATTGTGCATGAAATCAAAAATGCAAGTCATTTCACTCTGGGAACGGACAGTACAAGCAGGCAGAAATGGCACAATGGAGAACAACATATTGTCCTCAGTTCTGGGAAAACGATGAGTCTTGGCTTTTACGATGTCGCCGTGAATGACGCCCAAACTCTTTTAGAAAAAAAAAAACAACAACCCAGAGTTGATGGAAGAGCTGGCAGATACAGACTGAGGAAATGGGGACACACTGAAGGAATTGATATCAAAAAATGAAATGTTTGATGTCGGATAGAGCATTGATGTTCTTAAGCGCCAGCCCCTTGGAAGGAGGGGTATGTGGTGGTGAGATCGAGGAGGAAGTACAACAAATGTTAGATACATGTCCCTTGACAAATCTCGTTGGAGAGAGACTCTTTGGAGATCTCGATTACGATGTAACAAAGAGACGTCATACTTATATCCACGACCGATCCTCATTGAACACGTGGAAGCACAATGGGACAAGGAAATGGACTGATGGTCTCTCTGATAAAGAATTAAAGACAATCATCACCCTTGCTGCAAAGAACGGCTCGAAATTTTGAAAAAAGAAAAACATAAAGAAGAGGAATAATTAGTCATGGAGAAAATAAAGCTACGGTTGAAAAAAAATGATGAGCAACAGAAAGAGGTCATTGCATCTTTCCAACAGAAGGCAACAATTCGCAATGCCATAATAGCTCGGGGGAGGGGGGGGGGGCTTTGTCAAACAAAAGCAGATGTGGATGCTCTCTATAAAAAACAGTCCTGCCCTGGACATGAAGGCACGAAAAAAATATCGCAAGGTTATCCTTGGTCAGAAACATCTTCGAGTCACTGGCAAAGCAAGCATTTTATATCCAGTCCTTTTAAAAGCTGTTAGTTATTCTTCACCACTACAGTGATGGAATGGTGTACACCAACAAGTATGCACAGGCAAAGGCGGAGAGTAAGCCATTTATGGTGAGGACTTGGACTGATTTGGATGTTGAAGAGCCTTTTACTTTTTTCAGCTTTTCTCATTTACTTCTTTCTTCCATTTTTTTTTCTTTACAGGTGCCTCCTTCAAGTTATTCTTTACCACGACATTGATGGGAATGATGTGCGATCACACCAAGTATGCACTAGTGAAGGCGGAGAGTAAGCCATCTATGGCAAGGACTTGGACTGATTTGGATGTTGACGAGCTTTTTACTTTTTTTTTTTGCTCTTCTCATGTACATGAGTCTTGTCCAAGTGCGTCACGAGTCACACAGAATTGTACTGGTCCACCCAAGCTTTATTTCATGGTTTATGGACGAAGGCTTTCATGAGTAAGCCCAGTAAGCTTGGGTATAAACAACTTCAGTTATTTTTTAAAGTAACTGACTTTACAAAAGAGGGCAGGAAAGATAAGGTGCCAAAGTCAGATTGTTGTTAAAGACAGGAGAAAGTGCATGAAACCGTGGCAGCCAAATTATCAAAACTTGAGAAGGGCGGCTGGTGGCTTACAGGGGGAGGTATAGTTTTAAACAGGACATTAGGGATAAGGTAACAAAATGGGGGATGAAGCTTTGGGCATTGGCAGACTCAGTAATGGGATATACTTGTAATTTTGATGTTTACTTGGGGCGGAAGAATAAATTTTGAAATTTGAAAATGAGGCCATGGTGGTACATGAGAACTCAGTAAAAGACAGGAATGGGCAAACTTATAGCATCTCTCCTACTTTTTGTGATTGCCCTGTTTCAAAGGTTTGCAAGTTGGTTTGTAAGCATATAGGGTGAGCCGGGGCAATTTCATAACTGTACACCTAACCTAGCTCTCCTGTGAAAAAGTAAAGGCTAATCACAGGAAGGAACTCTTCATGGTAAAAGAACCATTCTTCATCCACTCCCTTGTTTTGGTTTTGATAGCCTACAGTCAGAGATTTCAGCTTCAGTGAAGTTAGATTTTCATCATCCAGTTTCATCAATCGGTAAGTACATCTTATGCACTTTTTGAAAGCCCAGAAATGTTGTAGAATGCCTTAGTTTTAAGTTTGTTAGTGATTTTTTTTATTCCTCATCTTATAAATGTGTTATTTATGCCTTCAATTGGTGCCTGTGTGCCATGCTTATTTAGTAAGGCTTCTGCAGAAATTTACTATGTATGGGAAATTCCATACCCCTTGGGTATGGAATTTCCTGATGATGTATAACTAGCTTATAAACTGTTTAGAATCAACTATCTTAGCTTACACATGCTATTTGAACCTACTTTGACCCTTCTATTGTGAAAACTTTGTCAGTACTCAACATTTTTGCACTGGGGCAATTCCATAACCAAAGAGTATGGAATTCCCCCAACACATTACTGCTTGTTTACATCTGAGTTAAATTACATTGCTTCAACAAAATAGAGTCTTTGTGGGTAGAGATGAGTTCACACACATATTATATTGTTGTATATAGATGCTAGATATATAGGTTAGTCAGTTGAAGCTAAATTATAGAAGTAGATCAAGGCCTTCCGTGAAGTGCATTCAATACAGTGGGAGTTGCGTATCAGCGTGCACGTGTTTGAGCTGTTTTCTGAACATAGATCTAGAAAAAATCGGGGATAAAGGATTGCCTCGGAGCCAACTTCTCGTTGAATGTGATCTCGTTAAATGCGACACCCACCGTAGCAGTTTCATTTTTTTTCATCCCCAGTGTATCATCTTCATCCAAGTGTCAAGATGGTGAGAAACTACGTCAGGAAAACGACGCCCTATGACAAGGAAGCCATGAGGGCAGCAGTTTCACTTGTGTTGGAGGGACAAATGGGCTACAAGAAAGCTGCAAAGCTGCATGACCTGAAATGGCAGACTGTGAGGGATCATGTGAAGAAACGATGCAAAAAAATGGGTATGTAGGCCTACTTGAATGGCAGCAAAATAATAAATCATTCTTTTTTTTTTCAGGAGGATCCAAACATCAAGAATTTGAATTGGTAACACTGACACTATACAAGAATAAAGTGTAAAAAAAATCATTTTTCATTTGCTGTGTTTATGAAAAAATTGTTTCTGAAATTGAATTTTATTTAATTACATTTTTAATTTTTAATAACAGTAGCTGCAGCCTTGTCATGTTTCAAAAAGCCTATTGTTGCAGATGGTCATTTGAATGGGTTAATCCTGTGCTGGTTTGTTATGGTAGTAATCCTGTGACATTGTGTGCGGTGATTAATGAGCAATATTTTGTTGCAGAATTCAACTGACTTGTACTTGTACTCTTTAACGTTTCAGGAGCTGGATGGAATACAGCACTTTCTTCAGATGAAGAGATGGAGCTGGCAACATGTCTCAAACTGCTGTCTCGGTGGGGCTTTGGGATGACGCGAAAGGAGACGTTAGAAGTGGTTGGGGAGTTCATCTCATCCACGGGGAGAGACAGCCCTTTCGTAGATGACCTTCCTGGTGAGGACTGGTTGTCGGGATTTATGAAACGTCATCCTGACCTGACCACCCGCCACCCTGAGCAGTTGAAAGCTTCGCGCGCTAAAACAGCTGCAAACAAAACAATTGTGGAAGAGTGGCTCAGACTCTTAAAAGACACTCTGACAGAGAATGACCTGCTGGACAAGCCAGATCAGATTTATAATGTTGACGAGAGTGGATTTCCCCTTGATCCTAAACGACTGAAGGTGATAACACAGAAGGGGATTCCACATCTCTTCCGTGTTATCGGAGGGAGTGGCAGAGACACCATCACTGTCCAAGGATGTGGCCATGCAGATGGTGTCATGATGCCCCCGTATGTGCTGTACAGTGCCAAAAACCTGCGGGTAAGCTGGACTGAAGGTGGCCCTGATGGCTCACGCTACAACGTGAGCGACAAGGGGTGGATGGACCTGTCCTGTTTCCATGACTGGTTCTGCTGCCATTTTATCCCCTTTCTCTCGGCGGCAAGACCCGTGGTGCTAATTTTCGACGGCCACGCATCGCACCTGAATCCCGAGGCCATAAAAGAGGCGGTCAAAATCCAGATCATAATTCTGAAGCTGCCGCCAAACTCAACACATTTCCTCCAGCCTCTGGATGTGGGGGTTTATGGACCAGCCAAAACTGCCTGGGAGGCCATCCTCGTGCGCTTCGCCAGACAAAACCTGGGTGTCAGCCTCTCAAAGG
The DNA here is from genome assembly GCA_039654505.1 of Plocamopherus imperialis. NCBI lineage: Eukaryota > Metazoa > Mollusca > Gastropoda > Nudibranchia > Polyceridae > Plocamopherus > Plocamopherus imperialis. The sequence continues at coordinate 117,599 of JBCHJU010000001.1, read as the reverse complement.
AACTGTTCCCATCACTTTTGAAGTCGCTGTGGGAATCAGAGAGCCTCTGTGCACAAAACGTCAGGGCAGGCTTCAAAAAATGTGGAGTCATGCCACTCGATGCCTCACAGATCTCGCCTTCCATTTACGAGTCAGCAGAGTTCTTTGATCTCCTCCAACAAACTCCACCTCCATCCAGTTCAAATGACTCCCCACCCCAGCCTTCTTCTCCAACCACCGCCACCCCGTCTGTCAACCCTGCACCCCAGCTATCAACTTCATCTTCAGCCACCCCTGCTGTCGACTCTGCACCCAAGCCTTCATCTCCACCCACCACTACCCCGTCTGTCAACCCTGCTGTTCACTCTGCACCCCAGCCATCCTCAGTTTCACCAACCCCTACACAGGGCACACTGAAAGACTTTTTCATGTTAAAGCTTACACCATTGCTGCGGAAGCCTCAAAATGAGAACCTAAACCGAAAACGTGCCATCAAGCGGCAGTATGGTGAGAGCCTGACGTCAGAGGAGTCTATCGCCAGACTCTTGGAGGATGAGGCGGCAAGAAAAAAGCCTTGCAAAGGGAAGGGCAAGGGGAAAGGCAACAAATCTGCAACCACCGCCACCACTACCGCTGACACCACTAGGTCTACCGCTGCCACTGCCAGCAGGCCTACATCAGCACAAGCTGAATCAAACACTGAAGACAGTGTTAGTGACCACAGTGACAGCGATGTCGACCCAGACTGGGTGCCCACTCGAGCCCATGCAAGGGCGAACAGGAACATTTTTGACAATTTTTTTTAAACTATAATTTGAATCTTCCTTTTTAAAATCTATCTGATCAACACAAGAATGGATTCTGATCATGTTTTGTTTTTTGTTTTCTTCGATTTTCTTACACTTTTTTTGCATCTTTTGACAGTTTTTTCTCATGTTATGAATAATGTCTTTCGGGGTATGGAATTGCCCCATTCTTGTTGAAATCCATAACACATTAAAATTCAAAATAGATCTAAGCATGGGTTGATTTTTTTCCCTTGAGTATGTTTGAAATGAGAAGGAAGCCTGTGTTGTGTTATTTGGTGGTGTTTTCATGTTGAGTCCCTCTTTATTTAAGGTTTGAACCACTGATAACACAAGTAGGGTATGGAATTGCCCCGGCTCACCCTATTTGCTTATCGGTACTTGCAGCCATTGCCTTTGTTCACTACAAATGATGCAGTTCAACAACATCCTTGGACACTGAACAGGCAAGAAAATAAGCTGTGTCAAGAACTCCTCGACTATGTGGAGCTCTCTAGACGTCGAGACATCAACACACCAAGCGTGGCAGGGTGAGCTTCACCATACAACCCACAACCCATGCTTCTGGTAATGCCTGGCCGCAAGCGTCAGTGTTTTCAATGTTCGGTTGATGGAATAAAAATGGCCAGTGGGAGGACCCGAGAGACAACAACTGGATGTCCTTTGTGCCATGTCAACCTCCACAGAGGTGCCTGTTACAGCAAATTTCATGAGAACCTCAAAAACTGATCATAAACAGTGAGAAAGGTGACAAACACTTGATTGAAAAACACAAAATGGGGATTATTTTTACATCATTTTTTTAAACATGTTTTCAAAATTTTCAGCCTGGAAAACAATTAACAATATATCATTAAAAAATTAAACATTTCCTCTTTAAAATGGTGTATCTTGTGTGTTTTTAGTATATTTTAAATACATGAAACATATTTTTTTTTAAATCAGTTTCTTTAAGTTTCGGAGTTATCTCCCTTACCCTTGGAATGAGAGAGTAGACATTGTTCTGCTCAGTGGGAAGGAATGGGTTAGTAAAATACCCTAATAAGAACACAATTCAGTGGACGAGATAATGGTGCCTTTCAAAGGAAGGAGCAATGTCAAGCAATACAATATAATACGTGCCTTGGCAAACTTCACACGTGGGGGTTCAAGCTATGGGGCGAGCAGGAAGCACTGGTATGCTCTATCAGTTTAATGTCTATCATGGTACAGACGCGCAATATAATAATCCAACATCCACATATTATTTATGCTAGAAAATGGTTTTGAAAATGGGTGACAAACTACCAGAAAATCAGATCTACAAATTGTTTGCCACTTGCCAACGAACTGAAGAAGAGGGGCATTCTTTACACCAGCATCGTTAGAACCAACAGACTCGAGGGATGCACCCTTCTTGGTGAAAAAGCTCTAGGAGTAAAGGGAACAGGCTCTACAGATCACAAAGTTGAGATGGATCCAAGGGCCGTGGCTGTCAGGTGGCAAGATAAGAAATGTGTCAACATAATGTTGGCCACGAGGTCCAATCCCAAGCTCGACGATAGGACAAAAAGGAAAATGAGTACGTCATGATTCCACTTCCAAGAATCAATGACGAATACAACAAATTCATGGCAGGAATCGACCTATTGGATAGTCTGAAGGCTCTCTTATAAATTTCAAATGAAATCTTGCCGCCTGCACATGTACATTTTTCTGCACACTCTACAGTGGCACTGTCTTCTGCTAAAGCAGACTCCTCTGAAACTGGCTAACTTTCAAAGTCTTGTGGTCACTGCTTTTAATCAAGGTCATACGACCTGCTGGGCGACCATCAATGCCAATGAAGATTTCAATAAGTTGTACTGCACGTCGCACAGCTGCAAGGAGAGATTCCATGCTTATAATGCCGAGGATGCACTGCGGGAATTCGACGACATGCAAATGCAAGACAAAGCAGTCGGATCAGGATCAGTGGATTTTTCCACATTTACAAGAGACCAGAGACGACCATTTTTGGAGTTAAATATGCAATCCTTCCTACACACACCTGTGGAAAATTCTACAGATGGTGTTCTGCCTATCTCATGGGCAAGTACAGGTGGAGTCGTGATTCAGCATAAATGAGGATCTGTGCTCTGAGAACTTGAAGGAAAAAGGCATCGTGGCCAGAAGAGTGGTTCAGGATCACATGCAGACAGTGGGAGGAGTTCTCAATGTTAACATTCATGCTCGACTTATCAAAGCGGCATCAAATGCCAGAGCAAGGTAAGCTGTCTAAAGAGCAAAACCAAAATTCTGTATAACAAGACTGAATTTTTTTCCTAATTCTTTGCTTTTATAGTTTGTTTTACAAATTGCAGTTCTACAATTTGAGCAATTCAGCAATGCAACAAAGTCATAATCTTATATTATATAAATTGCCCTTTTTCATGATTAAAAATCTTGATGATGATTAACAATACAATGATATACTTGAAATATTATTAGGCTGCACAAGAAGGCTAATGAAAGTTTCAAATTAGATGTACTTAAAGTACTTGGGGGAGATGTGGGAGAGTTGAGTCGGGGGAGAGTTGCTCCACCAAGCCTAGAGATTTTAAACTGCTAGATTTTAATTCACAAATGAGCTCCAAACTTTGATTTCTACTTCCTCTTGAACCCAAGTGGCTAACAGCACCACATGGCCACAAGTCTTGAGTTGTCTGAAGAAGAAAAAAAAAAAAGATGGAGAGGTAATTAAAAGAAAGTTATTAAAGGCATTCTCTGACAGTAGGTTTGGGCATACAGCAAATTGAAAGTCCCTAAATGGACTGGTAAGCCAGTTGACGTTTCAGCCAATAACTTAAGAAGAATGGCTAGAGAAAGTGGGCTGACAGGGGTTGGCTCGAAGCAGTAGTCAAGTTGAGTTTTGTAACGGGTTTTCCCGATGACATTAGCCACGAATTATCCAGATCCAGGGGGTAGAGAGAATGCAGGTGAATGAGGTGTTAGGAAGGGCAAGGATCCTCACAAATAGGGCCGGAGCAGGGTCTGTTATAGTTTATCCTCATGATGTGGCAGCGGTGAGTGTTAAAGGGAAGGTGGTGGACAATGTCAAGGGAAAAGTAAATGGCAAGGGAGACACTATCAATGATCAAGTGTTTCAGATGCAGCGGACCTCACTTCGTTAGAGACTGTCCAGAAAAAAATTAAGTGCTATCGGTGTGGCCTGGAAGGACCTAGATCTACATCCCGTCGTTGAAAGAGTCAACCTACAGCAAAGATCAGAGACAATTCTTATTCCAACACTTGTGCAGGTGCTAGAGGACATGCAGCAGGATCGCAGGGTGTACCGGTGATAGTATGTTGCGTTGAAGGAAAGCAATGCAGGGCGATGGTTGACACGGGCTGTACGAAAACTGTGGTGAGGAGGCACTGTAGTGACAAACTGGTCAGGGTAAAACAAAGTGGTAGCCGTCGATGGTCGCGCGGTTGAATGAAACGTCAGAAACGTCGATGTGATTTTGGGAATGGACATTATTCAGCAGCTTGGGGGAGTACGTGCCGGTGGTGGTCAGGTGCAATTTGGCGACTTTAGTTGCTCTGCTTATTGCTGTTTGGGAAAGACTGAACTGGCTGACAGTGATCGCAGGGACCGTATACAAGACAAGGATTTTGAGGCAACTTTTGATTGTAGTCGGTGGACCGTGAGATATTTTTGTGTGTGTATGTGTATGCAAAAGCTAATAAAATGAAGTACCCACCATCATGTGGCAGAGGCAGGAAAGGACTGGTCTCAGAAATGTTAAAGAGACACCAAGAGCTTTCTTTGCGCAGCCAAGAAGCCATGTCGTCACTGCAGAGAATGGCATGTTTCAATAGAGCAAATAGCAATATGGTCTATGACAATTTTGACAAGGTTATTGCAACTAAGAGGCTCACACCTGATGGCATTTACAACTGTGACGAGACCAGATTGGCAACAGTCCAGAATCCAGAAAAGCGAATTGCTGAAAAGGGAGCAAAAAGGGAAGGATCAGCTGTGTTACAAGAAAAGAGCACTTTAGTTACAGTCTGTTGTGCGATCGATGCCACTGGAAATTATGTTCCACCTTTTGGTGTTTTCCCACGTTTTGATACACAGGACTTCAGGAGGGAGAAATTACCCATTGGTAGTTAAGCCGAGGGCCACCCTAAAGCAACGGGGTGGTTGAATTCTGACAATGTTCTCTCTTTTTTAAATTACTTCATAAAATATACTAAGAGACCAACAGAAGACATACCCGTTCTGTTGCTACTCGATAATCACACATCGCATGTGAGCATTGAAGTCACCAACTTAGGTAAAACCAATAACAACATCACTCTCCTTTCAATTTCGCCTCATTATTCTCATGAACTCAAGCCCTTAGATAAAACTGTTTATGGTCCTTAAAAGAACATGATCCTTTGTACATTATGAGTACACTTTATGAACATCTTAAGGAAAAAATTCAAGAAGTGTATACTCCGAAACAGCAGATCGCAATCGATGAGGCAATGTGCGGATGGCGGGGTCGCTTGCGATTCAAAGTTTACCTCAAGGACAAGCCAACTCCGTGGGGAATAAAACTATACGAGTCGTGTGAGTCTGGATCTGGCTACGTACATCGCTTTGAGATTTACGCCCGAGAATCCGGCCTCAGCAGTAGACCAACTGACGTCGTCCTTCGGTTTATGACAAAGTTTTTCACCTTTACACAGATAACTACTATTCGTGTCCGGAACTCTTCGGTCAACTTGTGGCTCATAAAACTATGTGTACAGGGACTGTAACAGCCGACAGAAAAGGGATGCCAAAGGATATGGCAAAGCAGCAGCTCAAAGTAGGGGAGTCTACTTTCAGGAGAAAAGGAGATCTAGTTGCGTTGAAATGGCGGGACAAGCGCGAAGTCAACATGCTAACATTTGCTACTGACCCCAGGACACCGTTACCGTGACAACTCGTCAACAAAAAGAAACTCCGTCAACAATGAAATAACAAACTTCCATGGCGGCTCTACGGCGATATTTCATCCGACAATGCCTCGGACACTTCATAAGTAGAATTAGAATATTCTCCTGTAGACAACTTGCAGACAGAGATGAAATGTGTCATTGGCAAGAATGGCAAAGGACGTGGTAGGATTTCCACTCACCAAGATGATACAGATGTGGAAAGAGAAATTCTATACAACACAAGAGATAACATTTCCGAAAAGATAAAATCAAAACCTGGAAATGACTTGACTCTTGTTGAAAATCACAAGATCTTTGTACGATATATTTCACTGTTGACACTATTAATGATGACTTTACTGTTTTATATTCAAATGTTGATAGTTTACTCAACAAAAGAGATGATGAGCTGAATGCCTACAACCAAACAAATTATTCGAACAAAGTGTTAATAACAACATGGCGGGTAAATTTGAGGGGGTCCAAGCGGGGTTCCAGGAGAGCGACAAGGCTCCCTACTACTACTTCAGCTGCGCTTCCCACTGCCTCAGCTTGTGTGTGGTGAAGGCATGCAGCCTGTCATCTGTTAAAAACATGATGGCGACCTTGAAAGAACTGTCGCTGTTCTTCTCCCTCCCTCTAAAAAGCCAGGGCAAGCTCAAGGAGGCCATAGAGGAAACCTTACCAGACTCCAAAAAGTCCAAGCTGGTGGACCAGTGCAGGACGAGATGGGTGGAAAAAAAATGAAGCACTGGAGACATGCTCCCACCTTTGCCCCAGTCCTCGACACACTTTCGCCGATGTGTGATCATAGGGGCAGATGATGCAGAGAGACCTACACTAAGGCCATAGGTTCCTGCACACCATAGCCAGCAGCTTCTTCGTGGTTCCTTCATCGAAGTTAGTACTAGTAGCTGCCTCCGGTACATTGTACATGTACCTGAAGTCCCCTCACTGTCAAGCCGCAAAAGCAAGAGAAAGACATTGTTGATATGAAAACATATCAGCTGAAAAGATAGGCTTATTTTTTCGGAGCCAGGCATGAAACAGGGTGATGCCCTCGGTGGCACTAAACGTATCACATTTTTAAAAATCGCTACCAACCCATTGGCATCCCAAGAGTATGGGGGAAGAACGTTTTCTCATTGAGTCCAAGAGAAACTGGAGAGTAGAAAAATCGACACGTCGAAAGCATTCTGTTGAAATTGAAATAACAGTAAATGGCAATCATTACATTTTCATTATGCTTAGCCAAAGTGCGAATCGATCTGTTATTACTCTGACAATTGACCATGAAAACACGGCTGTTGTGTAATCCAGAGTTAGGTCCCTTGCGTTACTGTTGGGACTCCTTTCAATACATGTATGTTCTGTTGTCTGCCGTTCAATACCCCGTTTGTAGCTTCGCTTAACTACCCCATTTGTTCATCAAAATTTTCCCTGAAAATTGCAATCACAAATTTGTGGATTTTATACCGCAAGAGGAGGTTGTTTCTAGGGGTTTTAAACAAAACAAAACGTGATGAAGTTGAAACACTTCCAAAGATTCCTAGGAACTGTCCTTACAAAAGGGAGTACTTCAAAGAAAAAAGGACGGCCTACCTTAGAGGAGAGGTGAATACTGACCAGGTCACAACTCAAAGAAAACAGGCTCGAGTCGAGCCTCGGCAGAAGTGCGGCTGGATGGCTATGAGCATCGTCTCAGCTTTACCCCTCGCGGAAAATGTGCTCACTGCAAAGTGGGATTTTGCGAGACATCTTGCTCAAAATGCAATGTCCGCTTAACAACCAATAACAACCAATGCTATGAATACGACGCATATCATTATAAGAAGTGGCAATGGTTGCTTTTTCAGTACATGTATTTTGCTTGATTTCTTTCACTAGTGTTTAAATTTACTTTATTTCATTTAAATGCCCATAGTTGCAAATGTACTACCTTTGGTATTCTCTGTTGGTTGTTGTTACTGCCCACAGTTGCGAATATCCAACTATACAGTTATGTCATAAATAATTTTCGAATTGAAATTTCATGTTCATATTCATGATTATATATGTCATTAAGGTTGAATGAAAGCAACGATTTTTTTAGAGGTGAGCTGGACACCCTGGGCATTCCACGGTTAATCTACACTTATGATCGTCTTTGATCGGCTATATCTTCAACAGGTCATATGGGTCTAGACCATGCCTAGGAGCTGTATAAGTCAGTGTGTATTGTTAAATCTAAAGTCGCGATTCTAGATCTAGAAAAAGACTGACGTGTTACACCAGGCAATAGATTCCATACCGAAGAGTGATCATTTTACATTTGCACAGATGGGAACAGCAGACAGAAGAAGCACTTCTTGGAAAAGCAACATGTTTCTCTGGACAATGGAACTGAAGAGGTATGGTATAGTGACATGCATCCGAAATTATATACAAGGGTGAGCCACACATCCCAGCAGACAACTCCACAGACATCCAGAAAGTCACAATCGGACACACTAACAACAAGTACATTGATAATGTATGCAGTCCTCCTAATTCGACATTCGAATTGCAAGACATGCACGATCCACAATACCAAAACAAAGTAGTCGTAGGTGACTTCGATGGCTCTCCCCAAAATGGGGATATCATTATCATGGCTACAACAGGACAGGAGGAGTTAACGATGAACAATGCGAATCGGCAAACCTTTCTGTACTACAAAACCACGAATCTACACCCACTCTGCCGCACAGAGCACATCTCTCCCTCAGCCGACCCGAATGGACCATCTGCTCATCTGACCTGATACATTGTAACAAACTTTTGAGACAGAATGATGGCTTCAGCGCCGAACTTGAGATTCATCAAAGGAAGGTGGAGGTACAATGTATTCTACGAGAGAGAAAAGGGGCTGCTCGTTTCGAGACGTAACGATCAGTAGAGATACAGAGGCAGTCTGTTTTCATTACCAAAAGAATCCGCCTTGCGCAAACATTTCAACACAAGATGTGTATTATTCCCGACAGCTATCATTTTATTCGTTCAATGTACACATCTTCTCATCTGACAAAATGTACTTTTATTGTTATGATGAGATAGTTAGGAAAAAAAAGGATCAGATGAGGTGTGTTACATGCTGAATTCTTTTTTCTTTAACCATTTGCCACAGGAGGTCAAACGTCTAAAACTATTTCGTGACTCTTGCGTGGACAAAACAAGAGTTGGACTGTTTTGCGCATTGTTTTAATTGGTGCACAGTGAAACGCTTCGGTAGCATCACTAAGACATTTCCTGGAAGGGGACACTCGTTCATTGAATGTGATAGGGATATGGCTAATGAGTTGCTTTGTGACATTAATACATGTTCTAAGATTTACGCAAGGCATTGGTTCGTAAATATTTTTTTAATGGTTTAGGCTTCCCCTTTAGTTATGGGAAGTTTTGTTGTTGCATTGTTTGTTGCTTTACTTTTGATTGTTTTCGTCCGATTTGATTTGAATATCGAGGATTGGGAGTACGATAGGTAAAAACCTATTAATAGTTTATTTTGAGCTATAAAAATGTATATATATATATATGTAATAAATACAACTGACTGTGTCCGTTTCAATGCTGGGAAGTGATACTCTTTTCGTACGGGTATAGGTTGATCTAGGACCTCTAATCACATTAGAAACACAATGCACGTCAACATTGTAACACATTTCTATAAGATATAATCTATTGTCGCTGACCTCAGAGTAAAGACCAACCTTTCCTCTGGGAGAATAGGTCGATGCCAGTTGTTCCACATCTTCATCAGCTTGTGTTCAATTTTACTCAGGATGTACATGTAGTCAAACTATAGACATCCTTGTGTACAAAAAAAAATCGATCCGGGTGTCTTTTGAGCACACCAAATAGATGATATTCTCCATACGTATCCCTTTCTAAATTGATTGCATGTGCACCAACTTTTTTTCCTTTATTGAAAATTTTGTGGCATCATTGTCTAAAAGCATAAATTCTTCATCTGATGTCGATGCCATCTTTAAGCAGTACACACTCCGAAATTATCTTCACAGCACTACACACGAAACCTAGGATCGGCTGCGGAAATAGGTGTTGGGCGTGTGTACCATATGCGTTTCGACAAAGGCCTTAGGGCGACCACATAGAAAACGCTTATTTCGGCAGCTTACTGGCTTAGTGCCGATAGGCAACGGAATTCCCCTATCAGTTCTAACCCGCCCCACATAGACGCGACCTACTATAAGCACTTTTCGGTCTTGATCAGTCGCTTGAAGTTTATCGGAATGCAAACTACATTCTTATTAAGCCGAAAAACTGAGAAGAGCGCTTCGCTATCCCATCTTGCCGTCGTCAACTCGGGGTAGCAGGTGTGCGTGACGTCACCCAACTGGACTAGGGACAATTTTAAATGGTCATTCCAAAGCCGGTGTTTCACGTAGACAAAAACAAATTACATTTTTGAAATCAGCATCGTCAAATTAGGGGGGCATCCGAGCAGAATTCAGTTTAAAGCAATATTAAAGGAGATAATTTTTTTTCGCTACATAAGTGCTTCATCAATACCAGCTGTATTGTGGTGTAATTTTTTCTTATCTAGGCTCTACGTGCTAGAACTCTTTCTCTGTGTGTGTGTGATGAGTGTGTTTTGAAGAGCCGTGTCAAAAAAAAGTGGGGCAGGTGGAGCAGACAGACTGTGTTTACTGTGTAGATCTACATTCAGCTGTACTGTAGTGCTGTTGAAAAAAGATGGATATCGACGCACTCATTGCTGCCGTTTATCTACGGAGTCCTATCTGGGACAAAAGAAACAAACTACATGCAAACAGGAATGTAGTTGACAAATTATGGAAGGAGATATCTGAAGAGATGCAATGTGAAGGTGAGACAATCCCTTTATTGAAAGATACAACGTGTTTCATCGTTTGTGGATGACGATGCTGATGCTGCTGATGATGATAATTGATGATAGTGACAATATTGATTATTTATCATCATCATCATCATCATCATCGTCATCGTCATCGTCATCATCATCATCGTCATCATCATCGTCATCGTCATCATCATCATCATCATCATCATGACTAACATGATGGTGGCGGTGGTCTCTTACTCTGACTCTCGCTCTAAATGTATCTGTCTGTCTGTCTGTCTGTCTGCCTCTTCCCTTCTCTCTATCTCTCTCTGGCTCTCTCTCTCTCTCTCTCTCTCTCTCTCTCTCTCTCTCTCTCTCTCTCTCTCTCTCTCTCTCTCTCTCTCTC
>JBCHJU010000001.1:85973-96156 GCA_039654505.1 Plocamopherus imperialis | reverse complement strand
TATAAAGTATATGGCCTATTCTCTATTGCACTGTGTTGGAGAAGTCCCCGGAACCAGCACGGGGGAAGAAAAGGGATTAGGAAGAAGAACAGTGGACTGAAAGAAGACCACATTGTCGAACTGCTAAAAAAAAAAAAAAAAGAAAGAAAGAAAAAAGATCGAGGCATTACTATAAATATATAAATGGGGGCAATTAGTGCAGATAACTTTGCCCAAGGGTTAATTCATATCATCCCGCTGGCTACTCGAACCACCAACTTTCGGTTGCAAGCCCACATCACAACCGGTGTGCTACTGTGATCACTATCCATGTTCCGAAGAAGATTTTCAACACGATTCACCTACAGAGAGTAAAAAAAAAATGCCGTGGATGACAAAGACGCGACAACCATGTAGATTTTAGACAAACCCAATGTAAGCCTACTTATCAGATAGCCATTAGTCATTAGTCGTAATAGTCGTATCATACTTTAACAATTATTGGGACCATACTCTTCTCTGTATATAAACTTGTGTATAAATGTGTCGACTATCGCAAAGCATTATTGATAATAGGCCTACAATACACGCTGAAGCTCTTTGTGTAGCTACCCATGCATTATGGAATCCCTTTGAAGTTGTCAAGAATGATTGGGAAATCATATCAAGGAATAAAATAAATGAATAAATAAATAAATAATAAATTAATTAATTAATTAATTAATTAATAATAAATTAATAAATGCAAGATTTTATATAACGCATATCCACTAAATTATGCGCTTTGCAAAGGTTCCTCGACAAACCTTTTGCATTCAATAACCTCCTCAACTCCCCAAGGAGAATACAGATGAGCAGCCATTTTACAAGTGCGTCTTTCCAGCATAATGGCAAGATTTTCCACTGTCTAAAAGTTGGCTGTGGCGGCTCCAGCCTTAAAAAACTGGGTGGGCAAAACCACTAGCTAGTTACTCTACACACCACTTAGAGAAAAATAATTAAATTTATTGAAGTTGACGGCTTACACAACATTGCACAGATGCATCATCAATCTGATATATAGTTTCAATTTCAACGATCTATTAATAAATTGTGTGCGGGTTGGCTAGCTGATATAAAACTTGAGAACCTGTGCCCGACGACATACTTAATTAGCCTTGCATGCTACAATCCCTCTTGGCCGCCGTGGCGGGGCAAGCAGAAGGCATTGGGCAAGCCCACCCATCCATAGATTCATCAGGGCATGAGCCTCTCATCACTGGAACAACTGTCTCTACTAAAGAATGATAGCAAGACGATGTGTCTTCCCCCGTGCTTGCCCACCTTCCCCATTGCGTTTTGGGACAAGACGGCAAGACGGGCAAGCCCAACACCTGACTAGGGCCTAGGGCCTATTACGTATGAGTTCTGCCAGTCTGTCGTCACTACAATAGTATTGCTCACTGTCGCAATGATTCTAATACTGTAGGCAGAGCGATCGCGGACTAGCCCACTCACTCTCTCTCTGCCCTTTGCAAAGACTTGCAAAGACTTGCAAAGACACTCCTACCAAAACACACTTATTATAAAGCAGTCCCATCTGCATTGTGGTTTTAGTCTATATTATGCCTTTTCTCGGGGTCTTGAATTGTTTTTTAATGAATAAAGTTTTCCTTTACGGTAAAAAGAAATAATTTTAAAAGGCAATCAGTACAAGTCTGTTTGTACTCTTACCATTCAAAACATCTGGGTGGGCTCTGCCTACCCTGCCCTAAGGATGGAGCCGCGACTGGTAGTAGTAGTAGTAGTAGTAGTAGCCTAGTAGTAAAAGTAGTCGTAGTAGTAGTAAAAGTAGTCGTAGTGGTTGTAGTAGTAGTTCTAGTAGTAGTAGTAGTAGTAGTAGTAGTAGTAGTAGTACTAGTAGTAGAAGAAGTAGCAGTGGTAGTAGCAGTAGAGGAGGAGGAGTAGGAGTAGGAGCAGTAAAAGCCGTAGTAGTACATGTAGTAATAGTGATAGTAGTCTCGTAGTACATGTAGCAGGATCTGAAGATGAAGCCCCCATGACTGGCTGGCCATCTCTAAGTTTCTAACATCATTACACTAATGTCACAGTTTTATTTTGATCAATTGCTTATTTCAGTTTCTATTATCACATGTTAGCATTTTGTAAAGCAAAAGAAACAATACATTTCTTTTCAACATTGTCTTGTCAATAATTACAAGAACGCTGAACACAATGCTCAGGTGTGATCTAGGCCATCTCGGAATTTATCGGGTATTAGAATTAGAAGAGTTAGAGGCCTTGGGGATTGGCCTTTGCCTCAACTCTTCGCTAGGCTACCTCCTTTACATCGACAAGGCTAGTCTCGTGGTTTTTGCCGGCCTTTCGATACCCCGCGAGAACTGGGCCCCGACTAACGGACACGGCTATGAACTACGACGGCACGAACGGTACTGAAATGGACACTTCTGATTCAAGAAAAAGACCTTTAGATGGAGAAACAGATAATGGGGTCACCAAAAGATCTAACCAAGGTGGAGGTTAGAACTCGTATCCGATATTTTATTTGTTTTAAAGCGAAGAATTTGCACCTTGTTTGATCGATGATAGTCAAAATGGCGGCATGTGCAGCCGGTGAACGCGACAATTTTCCTAAGTACCCGACGGTCTTTTTTTTTTAGCTAAGTAACCCCTCTTTTGTCTGGTAGTGTTTACATAAGCAGTTTATATTACTTATTGTATTGATTTTTGCTGCATGCATTCAACAATTCAATGTCATAGTTAACAGTCATCTTCCGAAGCTGTACGAACGACCGGGTGTAACCGTATCGTATCGTGTGAGGGCATGCGTGCGCAAACGTGTTATTCTATGGATTTTTTTTTCATTTTAACGTATTTTGTCAATAATATTTGTGTTATATGCTCCATAGTTATTTTTGATTAGTATATATATTCAATACTCATGTTGATTAATTTGTATTATTTGTTTCCTTGATGTTCGTTTAAAAATCTTTCACGTCCATGCTAGCCTAACAGACGGAAGTTCCTGCTGCGGTCACCTCAGCTGAGCCGCGAAGGGCATGCATACTAAGCGAAAAATTATGACGTTGACCGACCTAAATTCTTGCAAGTTCATTAGATATGGACATTTAGACTGAACTTTTTACTCAGAATGTGTATGAAGCTGTGATTAGATTTATTTAATTTGCCTATTTCTCACGGATCAACATATTTCTAGGTCAGTGAGTGAATCAGAGACAACACTTCGTTTGGACTCGTTTCTGTGCAACACACACCCACCCACATTTGCCAAGTAGAGTCAAACGAACAGTGATCTGCCCACGTGTCAAATACAACTCCTCCTGATGTTTAGCTCCTTTTTATTTTAATAAAGAGGACCACAAACTCAGTGGTTAAGAGCTACTGCACTACCTTGTGCTGGGTCAAGAGGGCAGATTGGGGGCTGCCAAAAATAGTTTCTCCAGCCAGCACACCTGGGAGTCCAAGACACCATACTGCAGGATGAGTGAGGCCAGGGTCTTTCAAGGTGATGATGCAATTTTACATATTTTTCCCTCATGCCCACTGACAACGCCTCGCCATCATTCATTGCATCAACATCGATCATCGATATAAAATCATCTCTACAGTCTTCAGTGGTTTGTCTGTCATCATCGTCATCATTGCCACTATAAAGACACCTGGTCACCACCACCACCTTCGTCATTTTGGTCATTGTCTCGATTTAGAAAGCTGTTATTCTTAAATTTAAATTTGCATTGACGGTTTTAAGCGTTAACGCTCATTTTAAGTAGAACAATAAAGCCCTATCGACAATTTTGTTCGCTCATCAAAGACTTTTATTAGGTCCTATTCCTGGATAAAGTGCATCTCTTTTTCTAATCGATCATATTCCGTTAAAAGAATATTAGGCCTAGATCTAGTTGTTGAAGTGCTCCTCAGGTTTTCCTGCAACTCTCTTTCAAAAATGAAAAATTGGTGTGTCTAATTTGGAACCTTCAGGGAGATTGCAATACACTTTTCAAATGGCATATATAGATATAAAATAGATCTTATTTCAACACCAAGCAATGCTTTTTAATTGAAACAAAATTGGTCGAATGGCGATTATTCCACTAGCTTGAAAAATAAACATTAAAATATTGTTGGATGCATTTATTTTAGGATATAGATGATATCTTTGCGTCTGTTGTTGACATTGGCATTATAATTGTCATAAATGTTGAAGTGAAAGATGCTATACAGTGGTCAAAGAGCGCTTTTATTGATTTTTTTAATATGTTTTTTGCATCCTGAGAGGATATATATATATGTTTTCCTGTTATTGAATTTGTAAAATCCTCATATTTCTGTAATTGATTACCTATTAACTATGAATGCACGTTTTTGTACATCATTACTATACTTGTCTGCCTATCATTAGTCAAGTCATGAATCTGAGGGGGCTGACATAATTTTGCCTGGAGCTTTAAAGTATGAAAAATGAAATATATTTAATAATTTCTTTGAATACCTCAAGTCTTTCACTCTTTCTTTATGTTTGGCCATTGCTGCATCCGTTCATGCACATTCTATATCGCTCCCGCCATTGTTACTTCCTTTTCCATTGATTACATCGTGCAATTACTTCGTCATGTCATGTCAGGACTCAACAAGTGATTTTGAAAAACTTTATTTCACCTCATCAAATGATGTAAATTTTGTCATAAAATGTTTTTTAAAGTTTTTAGAGGAAGGGATGAATTATGTGTGTATTTTAATTTCAAGGCATATTGAATTGTCACATTAAAAAACTTATATCAGGGTTTAAAACTTCAATTGTTAAAGGAAGAGTAGAATGAATCTCTTTTTTTAAATGCCTTAGGGCATGAGGTTATATAGAGCAAGTATTCATGTTAATGGATGAGCATAAGATCATGCTTTGTCATGTCTTGATGCTATAAAGTTCTGCCTTGAAATTTACTTCTAATCAATATTTTATATATTTTTATAAAGCTTCAAATTTTAGCTGGATATTATGATGGTATTTCAGTTGAAATGCTTTGAATTCTCTAGTTGTTACTTTATGGGAAGTTGCCTAAAATGATTCTGGCAACAGAAAAAAAACCCACCTAAAAACTGCAATATATTTTTTGTTAACTTTGGATTGGAAGAAAATTATTGTAAAATGGAATCACTAATTGAGTCCTTGACATCGATGTTCATATATCTATAATATCATCTATTATTTATGGTGATATGATCGCCCACTCATCAGTTCAACATTTAATTTGAAACTATGTTTTAAAAGTTTACAAATTAGTTTTAACCACTTAAATTAAAAATGTGTTTATCATTTGTTTTCAGCATTATAATCATTTGAATTGAATGTAACAAAAGCAAATTATAAATTACCTTTTTTTTCTCAAACTTCTTTTTATTGATCTTAAAAAGAGCTGAGCTACAGCAAAGATTATAAAGTTGCATTATACATAAGATAAATTTTGATTTCAAATTCAGTGGAGCCAAATTCTCAATTTTTCAGTTTTCCATCATTTTTCAGAGACGTTGATTAGTTCTGTGCCAGACAATGTGTCTAATGGTAAGTAAAGTTTACACCTGTTATAATAATATGATGTACTTCTTGAATGTTCAGTCATCATGCAAAATCTTTCTGTTGAAGTTTTGCTGCCAATCATAACGTTAGGCATTTTTTGTTCAAGTTGTTTTTTGCAGAGATCGCACTAAATTTGACCAGTTTCCTGAAATCAAAATATAAATTATTTGCATGTGCAATCATGCAATTTGTTTCGGTGTTTGTGAAATTTTCCTCTCGATCTTAATATTACAAGGTTAGGTTTAGGTTTGTTTTTGTTTTTTTATGAGATATTTTTTGGAAATTAACAAATCATACATTATTGAATTTCCAATAGTTTTTTCTTTAGAATGTTGCTATAGGAGCAGGCATTTGACTCCATCGGTGTCAAGACCACCTAAATCACTTTGTCTTCCTTCTCTGTGTTGAGCTTACCATTTTTTGGATGCCCTTCCAGTAACAATGCTAGTTTAAAAACCTGTCTTCACAATTTTTCTTCTTAATTCTTGCATTGAACCTTTATTTAACACATACTTGTCTCAGTCTTACAACCACTTTCTTCAGGTCCACGTCATTTTATAACTCATTGTTGGCATGAAATATGATTTCATTCTGTTTAAAAATACCCATCCTCATCCTATAACAGAACATGCTTCTCTTACTAGACCTTCATCTCGTAGCTCTGTCTTTTTCACTGAGCAGGTAATAATAAATAGTAATGAAATGTTGGAACAGGTAATTGTCATCTCATTGTCAACACTTCGAAAAGTATGCGTCCACCCAGTTCTTGGGAACAAAGGAGCATGATATTGGCCAATTGTTATTGAGTTTTATTAATGTAGCCTAAGCATTACTGTGCCACTCTGTTTAAAAAGCATAAAGCTTTAAAGAAGATTTATATCAACAAGGTTTAAATATCAAGCCATTTTCGAACTAAGGTCATAATGCACTACTTGTCTTGTTGTTTGTTGCCCATCATGCTGGTATGTCTTTTTAAGCCTCTCTTTGTTTAATAATCTCTGTTTCCTTTGGTCATACTCACCCTTGAAGCAGCCAATCATTGAATTTTTGAGTTATTCTCTGATGGTCATGTTTTGACTAGTTTGGTTTCACACTCAAATTTACTTGTGGCTCAACTAGTTTGTTAAAATTAACTTTCATTTTGAGGAGATGTGGATGAAAATGTGAGGATCTTGTTTGTGCTGGCTGAGAATCTAGATTTAGGAACTGAATGTGTCTGATCCAGACATTTTAGTGTCAGATTTAAGTAAATTTGAATTTTTAAATGTTTGGCAGCAATTTACTTCTCTCCTTCTCTTGCATCGCCTAGCACGTTCGGGAGAGCACCTGATACTTGTAGGTAATATATGCAGTTAAAGAGACAGAATAATAATAAATACGGCACACAAATATACATATAAAAAAAATCAAAATCCTCATATTCTCCAAAGGAAAATATTTTTTTTTTACTGAAAACCAAGCGTCAGCCGCAGAGCATCGCCGCAAACGCAGGAATTTAGCGTAAATAACCTTGCTCAAATAACCTTGCTCAAGGCAAGGGTTAAATAACAATGTCCCTTGCGGAATTTAAACCACCAACCTTTTAGTTGTCAGCTTAAAAGCACAACCACTGTGCCACTCTGACCACACATATATATGCAATACATATTCTTTTGGTTAAGTGTGCTTGCTTGGTGACTGAAGTTAATTGAAGGTATAATTGTTAGGATAGGTTAATACTCTTTCTTTTGAACGCAGAACTATTACTACTCACTTCTATAGCATATAGCCCTAAATGTCAAATTGGACATGTCTGTAACATAGATAGTAATAGTACTGGTATACAGTCTTTTCACATGATTGCACATGGCTGTGGTGATGAAGAGGAGACATTTCTTTCCTTTTTTTTTTGGGGGGGGGGGGTGAAAACAAGTCTAGTCGATGATGAGGTATATGTTAGGCACATGTGCACACGAGTGAAAGTAGAGAGGTATGCTTGTTAAAATCAAATTACTGATTTTATTGCTATGTAACTTGAGATTTGGTGTGGATAAAAGGATCGAGTGGTTGAGCCAGTGTTTCAACACAATATATATAGAATGTCATAAAGACTGCAGCCGACTATGATTGCTTATGTTGTAGTTATCCGTTTATAACCATTTCATTGTGGAAATTACATTGAACACAGTATGTTTTGTACACTTCATAAAATTTTTTTAATCATTGCAGTCCTCCATTATTCGAACACCACTCCTGGAACATGGCAGGCTGAGGCCATGCAAACCCAGATGGGCTCTGGTGAAGGTGATGCCTCAGCCTCTGATGTTGGACGTAAGTATCTTTTGTTTCCTTTTTTCTGGTTCGAGTGTCCCATCCAAAGATAGAATGCTACAACCTGCAAATATTTTTTCATGTGACATTTGTTGTGTTTGTAAAGGTCTACCTAATCCAGCCTTGCTAGTTCAAAAGTACCATTTTAATCAGAAATCTCTAGTCTACAGTCTATAAGTAGCGTTGTTGTGTTAGGTAGTCTTGGTCCATCCTGCAACATGTCAAGGGTGAGAGTGATGGGTCTAGGGGCGGCCACTTAAAGACTTTGAGATGAGACTTGATTTGCCAACTATCACATCATGGCATAGATCTATGAAGTGCATTGCACGCTTTAGAACTTTCATGCCATGTGGCAGTTTTTGGACACCTTAGCCTGGTATTCACACCTGGACCTGGACCCGTGAATAATCCTTTGCCAGACCTACCCCCTATCCCCATGCTAAGTACTTTGGTGCACAATAGCCCATGCATAAGCTAAGTTGGATTTTTTATGGCCCTTGAAAAAATTTGAAAGTTGATGTTCAAAGTTTTTTTTCCTGAATCCAAATGTCCAACTAACCGAATTTTTTTTTTCTTTGACCATCCAACTAGAGGGGTGGTTTTGATAATACAAAAATGGTTTCCCTGCAAAAAAAAAAACAACCCGCCCACGAAGGCGAAACGTCTATCTAGCCGTTCAATGAGATGGTGACTACTGCATTCACATTTTATAAAGCACTAAATCACCTGAACGCTGATTTTCAAATTCGTATTTCTTGGATAGGCATTTATCGGACATGAGATCAGCAAGAATGGGAAATTGGAAGAACCAAGAAATTTGTATATTCGAAGTTTCAAAATGTAGATATTCATCTTCTTTGAGCAAGTTCTTGGCTTTATACTCATGATAAAGATCTGTACAGAAAGACATGCATATAAAAGTATTTTTCACATTACAGACATTCATATATATACTCTGGGAAAATTTTAACTTCACACCCTAAAATACTGTATATTTCTGCTGAAAAGTCACCGATTGTTATGGAATTCAGGAATTGTGCCTTTGTCATTTTTACACATACTAAGGAAAAGCTGAAAAGCTAAGGTAATCACATTTTGGTTTTTACTTACATGGCACTAATGCCAAAATGAAAATAACATCAGTAATGCGTATGGTATCCTCTGCTATTGATCACAGCTTGGCAGCAATTACGCATGGATCTGATTAATTTTTGAACAATTCCTTGAGGAATATTCTCTCATTCTTCATGGAGAGCTTGTTCAAGTTGATAAAGAGTCTTTGATTGGGGAAGCTTTTGACACGCACAGCGCTGTCAAGAGCGTCCTACAAATGCTCTATGGGATTTAAATCTGGTGAGTAAGCTGTCCATGGAGTGAGGACTGGTACGTCATATGCGTGCAAAGATTCTATTGTAATGTCAGCTGTGTGCACTGGTGCATTGTCATGCATCAATGTCAGGTTTTGATCTTGAAGCACTGGTAGAAGATGAGGCTCAAGAATTTCATAGATGTATGGCCATGCTGATTAATTTCCTCTAACAGTCAAAAGACGAGTACTAGCTGGGGTCCTAAGTCCCAGCTTTGCGCAGGGTTTTAAAAGCATGACAGAGATAACATACCACCCTGTGATATTTTGGTCGCAGTGAGGCAATCTGTGAAGCTAGCGCGGTGGAAAGAGGCGTCCAGCCGGCCACCATCTTGTTAAGGCTGAAATAAAGCTTAGCCTATTCCAGTAAAGGCACGTTTTAACAGGAAATCAATTGCAATGCTGTGTATTGTGTGATTACCCCCTGCTTCACGACTAAAAGGAGCTATTGTTTATCCGTTTTCGATGGATTTAACTCATTTCAATTTAATTTAAAAGCTTAAAAAAATTGCTGTCGCATACTGGAAACATCTGTCTCCGCTCATTCATAGCGCAAAGGAAACACCATGCAAGCGCACTTCGGTAATTTCCTGTGATCAAGATCTATACTAGAAGGATCTAGAATGATAGTCATGTATGTATTCTACTCGTCTAGATCTGGATCGCTAGATACCTAAGGATGTCTGATGTGTATGGATATCATCAGATATGTAGATATAGATTAAGAACCGCACACAAACGCCTATCTACACGCACACTTGCAGCTTCATGTTAATGTTAGTGATGCATTTTCTCAACCCCTTTTTTTTTTTCACCCAACCCTGCAAATTTGACCAATTTCAGGGTGGAAAGTTATCCGCGGATTTCCGCGGCAACGCTGAGATCGGGCCAGGATCCGCGGCAGCGGTGGTCTCGGCCGAGAACCCGCGGCG